>JASFAX010002111.1:0-47374 GCA_030737875.1 Allium sativum
TTTAGCTCAAATCAGAGAATACAAGTAAACATATCCTCTCTACAGTATATGTCCGAAATGCAACAAACAAACTTTCATAAAATTATGTATATGAAGAAAAAATAAAATATTATCTTCAACATTAATCTTCTAAAACTACTAGTACCGGTCAAATCTCCGCCTAGGTAGGAAGTGGAGTTGTTCTGACATGAAGTTTGCTGAATGATGTAATTACTGGCATGGTTGAGTAACATAGAAAAGTATACTCCGTAACAATTTTAGTGTCAGATAGGATAAGTTTCTTTGTATAACATTAAAGATAAAAATATTGGAATGAATGGAGATATGCATGGACTATACAAGTAAAGATTTGTACAGTTGCTCATCTAATTCAACTAGTCATTTGATTGTTTGCATTTTCTTAATTACATAACCTGGTGAATATAATTAGGATGATATCCTAATACAACCCATCGACCGGCTATGAATTTTCCATATTACTTGGTAACTTATGCCACTATGGATCTCAGGATATATCAAACCTGACCCATCAACGAAGACATAAAAATCGTTGGTTGGACGCAGTAGTGATTCATTTTCCCACATCTATGTGCATGCATGTTTATTTCATCACCAGAACGCATCTACATATGACCATGTCTTTATTGTTACCTTTTATCCCTAATCAGCATAAGCGTGCCTAGCCTCCACCACCATCGATTATGAGGCCATATGTGATAAACCTAAAAGAGAATGCTATCAGTATGGATCCTAGCAAACAAATGTTCTAATTTGCGCCTCAGCTCAGATTCCTCCTGATCTAGGCCCTATCTTTTGATCATTTATTCCCCCTGATTATCCCCCATTCTGTTAAAACAAACCATAAAAATTATACGCATACTAACTTAGGTCGCTTATTTTTCCAAATCAGCCTCATGCTGCTGGAATGAACATAACCATTTACATGTTTATTAAACTTTACCTTACATTTAAGTTCATGTCAATAATAAGCATTCCAGTTGTTTTATTCAACTATAACCTTCGTGTTATAATTATATTTGCAAATAAGCCCAAACTATTCATTATGATTTCTATCTGTGTCTGTACAATTTTTCATAATATTTCTTTTGAAAATACTTAAAATATTTTCCAATTACAACCCATTTCTTAATTTAATTGCAAATATTCGTTAATTTACTTATTTCAATTCAATCCCATTTTCGTAACAATTTATAATTTATGCACATTTATTTGTAAACTTAGTCACATATATTTAATGAACATTTGCAAAATTATTTTGATTCTATTTTTCCATGCGTAAAATAATAGGGATTTCATCAACGATTAAAATATTAACATTTACAGGTCTAAGAAAGTTTTAGGCACAAACCACTAACAGCTATAGAAACTGTAAAATGACTGAAAAACACAAAAAGAGGGAAGAAGACTGAGAAAATATCTTACAAACTTGAATAAAATAAAAAGACTAAAAAACCATAGGAAACAACTTACAGTAAGGACTTATAGAAAATAATAATTAATAGATAAATAATAAAAGTTGTAAGAAAAACTACCGAAAACTCTACAACTATTATAAGCCTTATTTTCCCTATATTACCGAAAGTCTAAATAATTACACACTCACCCATGGTCCAAAACGTTCCATCGTGGCCTTTGTAGATCCCATCTCCAAAAGGGGTGTGTGTGTGTGCATATATATAATAAATCTTTATCCCTAAATAAATTTAGGTTCGGTCTGTCCCAAAAAGGGAGAACCCAAAGGGAGAGAGATTGTGCTATAAAGATTTAGCTAGGTCAAGGCGTCTACTTATAGGTTAGACTAGGGATCTAAGGCCGTTGGATTCTCAGATAGAATCTGAACTAGCCATGTCACGTAACCAATTGGAATTCAGCGAGTCAGTAGAACTTTCAACATCAAAAATACAAACAAGCCAATTCAACATAAATAGACAAAACCTATTAAGCTTCCTTGCTTTGAGAAATTTATACCCAACTGTCGGGTAGGTCAACCCGACCCCTTATTGGGACCCATGGTTCGACCAGCCCCTTAAATATATTTTTTCTTTTTTTCTTTAAGTTTTATTCTGTGTTCTCTTTCATATGAACTCGTATTTGGCAAGTTATATATGAAAATGACCAAGAAATATGTAGCGAATGCAACAGAAATGGTCCCATTGTCAAATTCGGTCATTTGTGAAAGTTTCATTTTATCTACTTTATTCCTTTCCTTTATTAACTTATGAATTATACTTTTAACTTATTTTATAACTCCTTTATATTAGCCTTAATTTCTACAAACTCTATATGTAATTTGATCTAGAAAATTGCTATGGACACAACAGTACAACTCCCATGACTAAATTTTGTTAATTTCATAAATTTAATATTTTACTTATTAATTATTTAGTTAATTACTATGTCTTAAAAATTCACGTTGTTATATTCTCCCCTCCTTAAAAGGATTTCATCCTTGAAATCTCAAAGGATAGAAGAACGAGATAAGTATTTTCTTCAAAATACCTACAATCATCAACTGAAAATCATCCATTAGCATCCATTTTCCTTTCGTTTTTTAATTATATTTATGTTATTATGAAAAAGTGTAGTGTACATGTATCTAATTAATGCAAAAGATTAGACAATCTAATGATTCAGTTGACCTCCTTTTTATGCAATCATGCTTGTTTAATGCATCTAAATGTATGCAAAAATCATAATGAAAAAAATAGTTTTAAATGAATGCTTCAAACATCATTCGTATGCAACAAACATTTGATAATCATCCATTATGTCAACCATGAAAATAAAGTAAAAATGCACGCACATCCATATGTATATGCTTAGTGTCCTATTTTTTCGATCACTAGTAGTGCCTAGTGTGTGTTATGTGTCCATTGCATCCACTAGCAACACTTACAACCACTTGCATACATTATACATAACACGTTATAGTAATCATATTTACAATCAACCCTAAAATACATAGGCTAATTCTAGGATCTACCCTTCCCAAGGATATTTAAAACAAAGATCCTAATTAATGGAAAAAACAAATGTTTGTCAAAAGAACATGGATAAGTAACCTGAATTATTCAAAAACACCCAAGTTGCTACATCTAGAAGTTTTCACTAGGAGATGAATGATTTTATGATTGAATTATTAATTACTCATCACATGATGACTAAACAATGATTGGTACTTGTTCGCTAAATTGCGAACCTGAATTATATCACTTATAACTGCCGAGTCATTCTAACCAAGCCTATTAGAGAGCTTTACCATCTTACCCACCCTAAAAACTTTAGAAATAAACCTTTTAATTAAGTAAATCCACTTATCTTCAAAGTTTTCCATTTACTTCCTTTTTCTCTTTAACCTAAACTAGTTTAATTTGGCCAAATCGCTGTCACAACTTGGTTTTAAAATTGTAGGGCCACTCTACCTTCCAAGGAGTGTCATTTTTATAATATCCATATTCCAATTTCTATTTCTTACAATTCGATCTTGCATTCCTTTATTTGTTCCACTTATATTGTCTGACCTTACAAGGACATACTTCTTTTTAAACTTATATATATTCCTTTTAGATCGTATGTGAATTCTTAGTACGAAAACTTATTATTCATAGAATTACAAACCAATTTCTCTTCAATATATATATATATATAATTATTTTTAGGAAATTCCGAAAAATACGAATCTCATATCAGAATCTACTTGCCTTTGAAATTTCTGTTTCTGAAACCATATATTCACATATACATGTGTGGGTTTAGACTCAAAGTGGACCTACAAATTTTCTATTTTCTTACTAAATTACCCTTCTTTGAATTTCTTTTCTTGGAATATAATTATTCAACGTGTCATTAATCCGTTTGAAATGTTCATATCCTTTCATACAAATATTCATTCATCTACTAGCCAAATTCATTGCTTACTTGAAATTTTAGTCGTATAAAGATCTATTCTACCAACCTGATTGTTTTTCCTCGTAAGATAATTTCCTTCAAACAAAATTTCAAGGATCCTCATCTCTTGCCCAAACGTCATAACCTTGACGAACACCAAACTATTGATCATTGAATCACGACTAATGGTAAAATTCATCCTCATATCCTTCCATAATTCATGATACACGTCCAAGCAGAATATTTTAAGATTCTAATTCATATTCTTAGGCTTAGTCTTGGTTTTTCCTTGCTCTTGGAGATCGTATCATAACACAGTACATGGTATTTCAATGGAAGCTACATGTATTACCGACTCTTCTATCTGAAGTATTTTTATACCCAAAAGCAAAGAATTTAACATCAACTACATTCCTACTTTTGCACATGGCATAAGAAAAACCAAAAAAACAGTGGACACTCGAGCTCACTTATTCTTTATTGTCTTGAGTCCCATTTTTTTAAGGCACAATAAAACCAAAATGTGTGGTCATCGAAGTTTCTAACCTTTTGCATAATAGGTAAAGCATTAACGGAATAACTAAAAAATTGGTAGTAGTTATTCAAGGGTAACTACTTTCGCTAGTCCTCTCACTAACGTATTAATAAGAACTCTTAGAAAAACTAGTTTCCTAATTTTTGTCCATGAAAGCTAAACTCACCTCGATGGGGTAACTCAAGAATATCTGAATCTTGGGAAAACTTTCAATGAATTTTCTATAAGAACTTACTAATATAAGAAAATTCTTTACCTTCCAAAAGTGTTCCTTAGAGAACTTGGTCTTGGGTTCATTTGCTTATAAGGTAATAAATTCCTAACTAAATACAAAATTTATCCCTTGCTATCCTTTGGTTAGACCAACATGTCTTCTATATAGGTCCCTACCAGTTTACTCTAAAGCTCACCAAACACCGTGTCAGACAATTCAATAATTAGACTTAGGCACAATCTAGTCCAAAAGGTGTGGCAACTGGTCTTAAAAACCAATACATATTGTATGAATAATCTCCATCTCTTATCCTTTGTACTACTCAAAATTGGCAGAAAGCATTAGCAAAGAAATGGTTCTAATAAAACAATTTTATTACGATCATTGTAGGGCCAATGGAACTATCTGTCTTTGTAGCAAAGATGAGTAATGTCTCTCATCTAAGAATTCTTACCCTTCCAAATCTTTCCCAAAAGTTCCTTAATCTATCTTCCGAAAAGCTTCCTGTTGTAATTGAAGTCCAATGATTCCATCAAATCACAACCGGAAAGCTCCGATTATAGGTACGAAACTCAATTTATTAAAAGATAAATCTTGGGAGTAAAATAATCCTATTCAGTTGATTCTTCATAGGTTAATCGTAGTGCGTGTCAACTATGCACACCCTTAAATAACTGTCCTCCTGTCAATACCTGATATGGCTCATCATATAACTAACTTTTCTAAACATCATATCAATCCACGCCTAGTAATGCTAAAACCATCAGTCCGTATCCAAAAAAGCTTCCATCCATAGATATGAAACTCTACCCTCATTTTTTCCTTAAAATTATGTGCTTAGTGGAAAAACTGCAGGCTTAGCATTCTCATAAATGTGAATCAGAAAATCAACCTCTCTTCTAGAAGGTAACCTTCAAACCTCTTCCAATATTTGGGAAAATCTAGAAAATAGGGAAATCAACATGGTTGACAACTAGGGTCGTAAAAAATCTTTAGAATTTATCCGTTGCACACCCCAGCCCGACAATTCCTCTATTGCAGTCGAATAGCCCCAATCCATCCTCAAAATTTTCCTATCTCAAAAATCTCATCCTTGTCAGATGCTACTATCAGTGTCAAAATATGAGATAACCAATTATATGGCTAACCAATAAAATCCAAAACACACCTATATCCGGAAATGCCCAAGCATTCCCTATAAAAAGAATCTCTAGTTTAAAACTCGACTCGTAATAAATAACCATATCTGATCTTTTATGGGGTTTAAGAAATTGTTATTGGGACTAGAAAAGTGTTTAAGTGCAAACAGTCAAATAGTGCCACCAATACACACTAAAGGATTTGATATATCTATAAAGGACAACTTCGTTAGATCTACAATAGAGATTCCCTACATGGCACGTCTCGTATTAGCATGGCTATGGCTCTGCACAGTCGTGTCCCAACTAACGAATCAATGATAAAGGAGTAAATTACAACTAAATCATATAAAATAGGAGAACTAGAACAAGAGAAGGATAATACCTTTTTCGCCAACTTCACCTGTTTCCATTTCTCAATCCTTTTGATCGACATCTTTCTTATAACACTCACGATATAATGCATACACCAACTATTTCCTTTTCAAAGCTGATCGTACTTTTCCAAATACTCATGGTAAAATTTCATAAGTCATATCCCAATCCTTGCCTTCTAGGGGTCATTATCCATAATAGGTTCTACTTATTATATGTCAAGTTGAGAGTTTTTCTCCTAACTTTGATTTCACAAATAATGAGCTACACGGGTTTATCAATAAATCAAAAAATCAAGCTAAAATGATTTAAGGCCTCAATATATGTACGCAAGTTTAGATAGGTCAACCTATATATGACTCAATGAGGAAAGGAAGATTAAAACACAAAAGTGACAGTAACTTGACGGAATTTTTGTAAAACTATTATTTTCAAAAACACTTTTTGTTTTTAAACTCTATTTTTCTTTGGAAAGTTAATTTACTTTAAAACAAATGTTTATGAGTACACTATCCTTAAGCTTTAATACCAAATGAAACACCCATCACCCGTTATTATTGTCAATTAAAATCATACTAAGGAACGTAGGGCGTTTTAGGTATAAGGAAACTAATCTCTGAGACTAACATTCATGAGACATAAAACAAAAATAGCTGAAATTTTATTTTTCAATAACTTATTATCACAAAACAACTCTTTAGACAAAACAAGTTTAATACAAAACATGTGTCTCACATAATCTAAGCTCAAATCAGAGTATACAAATAAACATATCACCTCTCAAGCACAAGTCTGAACTATGATAGATAAACTATTATAAAATTATGTATACCAAATAGAAAGATAATTGGATCTTCGACATTAATCTACCCAAGCTACTAGTACTAATCTAATCTCTACTCTGTGAGCCTGTTGGTTGAAACAAAAAGTGGAGTGAGTCAGACGTAAAGTCCGGTGAATGATGTAATTACTAGCATGGTTTCATTATATAATAACGGACTTAATAACAGTTCCAGTTTTAGATAGGGTAAGTTTTTATGTACAACTATTAAAGATAAACATATTATGATGATGTATAATGAAATATTCTTGAATTGTATAAGTAAAAATTTGTTCGATTGCTCATCTAATTCAATGTGTCAATGTTTGCACTTTCTTAATTACTATACATGGTAAATTTTACTAGGGAATTAAATTTTCTTATATTATCCATCGATCGACTACTAATCTACCATCTTACATTTTAACTTATGTCATTATCGATCTCTGGTTTCATCCAACCCGGTTCATCGGTAAAAATATAATAAATCGCTATTTGATGCAGCAATGACTTAATTTACCACATCAATGCATATGCACGCTCACTGCATCACCGGAATGCACCTGCACATAACCCTGCCTCTATTGCTCCCTTTTTTCCCCTAATTAGAATAAGCATTCCCAGCCTTCACCACCATTGATGAAAAACCTAAACGGAAATGCAATCGATACGGATCCTAGCAAATAAATATTCTAACTTATTACTCAGTGACAGATATGGAGTTTCTAGGTTCAGATGTCTTGAGTATTAAAAAAGGAGATCAAAAAAACACAAAGTGATAGATATAGTGTTGGACTAGACACAAAGAAAGGATGGGGTTCGTAGCCATATGTTGACAGGACACATACGGATTTTTGGACGAAGAATTTGAGTAAACGTGGAGAGAGTTTTATCGTAGTGGCACCAGAGTTATAAGCTGTAGAGGCACATGTCGAGTCTTACTGGAATAGGGATTTAGCAAGTGATAGATAAGGCTAAATTAATGGATGTTATGATTGTTATTGTTGCTTTCATTTTTATTCTCTTAGTGTTATGTCACCTCTATGATACTGGAGAGAGGATTGTAAGCGGGGACGAAGTTATCTGTTTAGATCCTCTCATCATATTACAATATCATATTTTGTGATTCTAAATAGTATATATTATCTTGATTATATACTTTGACACCGTGGATGCAGGAATGACATTCCATACTTATGTTCCTTATACTATTGTGACTTTTATAATATTTTGAGGTTTATTTTTCACTCACACCAGACTGTTGTTTGTACCAAGATTTTATGCTTGCTCGTACTAACTTGTTGCTCATCGATGATGTTGATGAGAAGACAAGGTTATAAGTATTAGCATTTTTTTGGTACAATAGAGGTGGATTTGCGAGAGGCAGCACCTTTTCCCATTATACTTGTGTTATTGTTGCTTATTCCATTGTGTGACACTATGGAGCTTTGATGGTATTATTTATTATTATTTGAGATAGTTTATCAATGTGTTTATTTATCTCTTGTATCGACTCTATTGTTGTTCTGTATAACTGTATAAGCGTGTACTCTGATTATGTGATTTATATAGTTGTCAATGTCTCTCTAGTTATATATGTGATTATTACTATGTATTATCTAATGCACTATGAGATATTCGATAGGCTCTGTGATTATATTCAGTGTTCGGTTTCATCTCTTCTATACTTTTCTCTTTCATTCTCCTATATTCCCCTTCCTTTTGTATTATTTCTTTCCTATAGCAACAGTCTTGCACCGATCATGTAGGGTAGCCTTTACATTTTTTATCGTAACTTAGGTTGAGTACTTTAGCTTAAACAATATCGAAAACCGGATTTGACATATATGAGATAATACATATTAATTATTTGAAAACTATTTTTGTAGTATATATAGTATGGGCTGTTCTCCATAAGAGTTTGATAGGTGTGGTTTCCTTAGTTAGTGACTAATCATCCTTATTATTTATTTTTAACAATCAGACGGATGAGGAATGTTACTTATTACACTATAACACGCCACATTCCATAAAGTCAACCGTATGGAGATTTCATTAAGAAATTATTGAGTATTACAGGTATTAAAACATAAAATATCAAAGAAACAAAATTTCACAAGACATAAAATAATAAATATAAAGTGAAAGAAGAAACATTCACTTTTGAATACAATACCATCTATGCTTAACCAAATTGTTACAAAGTGTCATGTCTCAAAATCTCGGTCAAAATTGATGCTAGAGTAAAATAATATTATCCCCCAAATAGCAAAAAGATACATCCTAGTCTTGAAAAGAGAATAGGAAGTAATCTACTTTTGTAGAAACACATCACGAGAAAATCAACAAAGAAATTTGAACTACATACTTTCCCACTATAAGCTTGGAGGAAAGGCAAGAGGAAGGAAGAAAGGAAATAGGTCAGACATAAAGCCTGGTGGGCTGCTATGATTACCAACTCGACTAATAAGTTAAGGAAAACAGATAAATAGGGGTACTAGTGTTATAAAAGGGTAAGTGTTTATACATATCTATAGGTGAACAATAACTAATATGAATTGACATAAAGGATTGGCTATTCTTATCCAGAGACAATGATGATAATAATGGCATACTTGTAACAACCCACATCTTATGTATTGGAGAATCGTATAATATTTTTATTTTATTCCCTGAGTGTTGGATCATTCTCATATTTTAATATGTTGTTTATGAGGATGTAAGACATGCCCATAATTTTTTCCAATTTTGTTTTTAACCATTTTTCCCATGTCAGTCTTGTATAGGGCATAACTTTAGACTTAGATCGAATTATGTGCTGAGATCGGTCTCATTGGAAAGGAAATGATGATTACCATTCCGTAGAGTGGTCGCATTAAAGTTTTGGCTTAGCAGTTTTGGAAGAATCGCTATTTTAATGTTTTACGGTTGGTTGTTTAGGTTTTGTAAGCCATAATGGGATGATTTAGATAGGCCCATTAAGGGGTTGGTGGAAGGCGATAAGTAGGGGGCATGGAGAATAGTTTACTTTCTCCATTCTCTCATTTGGAAGAGCTAAAGGTCCTCCATTACTCCATCTTCTACACCTTGCCACTATTAGAGCTTAGATCTACATTAGTGAATCGAAGATCTACATTGTTTGAAGGTACATCTTCACATTCCAAGAGAGAATTCATCGAATCGAAGAGTTTAAAGCAAATTCTTCGTTGTTCGGATCTAGATCTAAGTATTTTTGAGTTATTTTAGAGATTTGGTGAATGATATACATCTCTCACACAGATTCAATCAAGTATATGAGTAGTATGATCTTAATTTCATCAATTTCAAGTGTTTTTTCCTAGATCTACATCATGGTAAGTCTATTTTCATATGAATTTCCATAGGATGTAATTTAGCAACTCAAACCGGTAATTTCCATATTTTTTTGTCTTCATACAAAGTAGATCCATAATTTGGTTCATTTATCCATTTATCATGAATCTGGGGTATTTAATATAATTATTGATGAAAATTATCATTTCCAAGTTGTTAATGATTTCATATTATGTTTGTAGGTGAATTGGATGAGTTGATATCGTCGATATAGTCGTTTGGTGAAGTCTTAGTCGAATTCGGCGATGGGTCGGATCTGTCTTGGTAATGGATCAACCAAAACATGGATCGACCGTGGTTCGGGAGATGGGTCGGTAGTCATATTGCTTGGAAAGCAAATAGAGCATGGATCGGCTGGTGGGAAAAACTGATGGATCGGACGGTGGAAAAAGCTGATGGACCGGCCATTGGGAAAAGCAGATGGATCGGTTGGTGGGGAGCTAATGGGTCGGTCTACTCCTTAGAGATGGATCGGATGTAACGACCTGGAAATTATGAACCAATTTAAAAATTTTATTTTAGATATTTTAGTGTAAGTTGAATTTTTAAACTGGTTTATTTTAAATAATAACGACTAAAAATTTATTTAAATCAAAGTTAGAACGTATAAATTTATTTTAATTATAAAACGAGCCTGAAATGGCGCGCTAGTTTGAAAATTCGATTTTAAATTTCAAATGAATGTATAAAATTCATAATAAATCGGATTTCAGTAAAACAAGAAATATTTGAATCTGTTTAATTATATCTTTCTAACGAATGTGAAAAACTAAGATTTCATAATATAAATTGAAAGTTATGTCCAGTTTAAAATTTGAAATAGTCATTATGGAATTTATATTTATTATAATATATAGCCCTCAAAAATAGGCATTTTGCAAATGACCACTGTTTTCGATGAAACCACTTTTGTTAGATCCGGAATGTTAAATTACTGCTAGATTCCAATTTTCATAATTTTTTGAATTAATATGTGAGCATGGCAAAAGAAAACGTGTTTTGTCAATTTCAGTTGAATTGGATCGACTAGAGAAAGGCCATTTTTCAAACGGTCTCCAAATTCGATGAAATTAGTTTTGTTGGGACCGTATCGTCAAAACATAGCTAGATTTATTTTTCTGGAATTTTTGGAGTCAGTATATCGCCCCGGTAAATTAAAATGTACGATTAAAATTCAATATATATTGATTTATATTTTAATTTTGATAAAACTGATCATACAGTCAAGTGGGCTTACGAAACATATTCCATTGTATCCGGAATGGGGGTATTCAGCTAGGGGCGACAGTCATTGGGCTTGATTTGGAGTTCGTATAGATTAACGGGCCTTTTTGGAATTAAAGGATTAAATATATTATTAAATATAATTGTATATACCCCATCTAATTAGCCCTAACCCTAATTTTCAATGCGCCGCCACTATTGAAATCGACAGAGCAGAAGCTCCGAACTTCATCCCTAAAAATATCTCAATCCTTTAATAGATTTGCAAAACTTATAAAGGGTAAATTAAAGAGCACACTGAGATCCTTCACCTCAATGGTTATGATCGTTTCCAGTTTCGTATTTTGTGGGAAATTCATGCTCAAAGGTCACACGTTCAAGGGGATTTTCGAGGATAGTAGGGCCGTTGCACTCGATGTTGTTGGAGATGGAGGGTGGCAGCTGGTAGGCAGTCGACGGGGGCACATCTGATCACGGTCCGGTGGCGACAAGGAGGAGCGGCGAAGGGTTTTGCGATTCAAAGGAATGGGGTTTTGCGGTTCAGGTTACGGGAGAAACACGATGGAGAAGATAATGGATTTGTACAGGGAAAAGTAATTAATTAAATTAGATATGTTTTACTTATTTAAAATTGTAATTAATATATGGGTCCGTTTTTCATAGGTCCCTCTTAAGTTTCAAAATTAGGGTCACATCCGGTGCTAAACTTATTGTAAATTAGATCCCTATTTTTTGAAAATTCATTAAACAAATTTAAAAAAAATACGAAAATTCGTTATTAAATAAAACACGTACATGCCAAAAAAACAGGTGTTAAAACAATCGAAAACCATGTCAAAACCCAAAAATACACAAAAACAGCGAAACAGCGGGTTTTTGCATCAATAGATGCACCTATTTGTAAATAGTTGCATATATTCATGCTTATATTTAAGTGTTACGCCCCAACTGCATTATAAATGCATACATGTATGCAGTTAAACAACATTACATGCATCCTTTTATGCATATATTCAAATTTGACCTGTTTTTTTCAAGCATTCGCCTTTTTCAGACATTATTGCACACATTTATGCTCCTGTATAGAATATATGCATGCATTCATGCGCATATTTAGAAGCCATCGTCACTTTTAAATTTGTTGCAAACATACGTGCTATATACAGAATAGTTGCATTCGTGTATGCTACTTTTTGTAACACATGAATCTCAGTTCAACTTTGTATGCATACATGTATGCAGTTATTTACTAATAGTTGCATACATGTATGCGTTTATTGGTCTAGATTTTCAACATAAGTACACTATATGCATATATGCATACATGTATGCTACTTTTCAGATATTGTTGCATAGAAGTATGCAACTTTTTTTTTGGCGAATGTTCCTGGGAATATTTCATATTTTTAGATTATTTTTTTTTATATCGTAGGGCATTTTTTTTAGGTCCAAAATGGGAAAAGGCGAAGGGGAGCAACAGGAGGCGGAAGGGACCAAAAAAAGAAAAGCGGCAGCTCAATTTTAGGGACCAGAAATGCATAGAACTTTGGACTAGACATGGCTTATATTTTGAAATGTTTTAGGGATGTGAGCCTAATTTTCACTATATATATATATATATATATATATATATATATATATATATATGGCCATAACTAGGTCATATGATATCGAAATTCAGTTAAACGAAGTTCGTTGGAATCGTGTTGAAGAGCTCTACAACATGGAGATGACCGGAACTGAAACAGAGGCTGTTGGAAATTCTGCTAAAATTAAAAGGCTGTTTAATTTTATTAAAAACGGAAATTCAAAAATAAAGACTAATGAAGTGGAAACCAAGGTGAGAATTCCTTCTCCCTAAATTATATTTTGTCATGTTATTATATTTATGTATTAAAATATATAGAATTGCCAATGTAGATTTTTATTAGTTTAATCATTATAAATTGTATACGGTGCCTGTTAGATCACCTCCCTCGTCCACTGAACAAGGACGATTTAAATTAACTGTATTGTGTGTTGTCTGTGATGTTGAAGTGTTTAACATACTAAAAATAATATCAACATTAATGTGGTAGCTGAAATTAAATTATAAATATCCATTTATAATTTACACAGTGAGATTTCTAAATTTAAAATAAAATTGATTGTTTTGTGATATTAAATTTACATATACGCTATATAAAATACATATATGCGTTGTACAAAATTGGAATTGATTGATTGCGGTTGCGATGAATTGTTGGATTGAATTGTGTAGTAAGAATAAATGATCATTTGTTGAATTATGTTATTGTTTGATAAAAATGTCACCTCTAACCTGTTAATGAAAACAAGATAATCATTGTTGAATTATGTTTAAAGTTTGATAAAAATGTTTTAACATTAAAAATTACATTTTTATGGTATAAATGAATCATTAAAAAGATTAAAAGTTTGATAAAACTGTTTTAACATTAAAAATTACATTTTTATGGTATGAATGAATCATTAAAAAGATTCAAGTTTGATAAAAATGTTTTAACATTAAAAATAACATTTATATGGTATGAATGAACATTTTAAAAGATTTGTAACAACCCGGAAATTCTGAGCCAATTTAAAATTTTTATTTTGTCAATTTTAATGAATTTTGAATATTTAAAATGATATATTTTAAATAATAACGACGAGAAATTTATTTTGAACAGAAATAGAAGATATATATTTATTTGAATCGACGTTAGATTATAAATATTTTATTTTAAATATAAAAGGAATTGAAAATGGCGCGGTAGTTTGAAATTTCAATTTCAAAGTTCAAACAAAGGTACAGGATTCAAAATAAACCGGATTTTGGTGAAACCAAAAATATTAGAATTTATTTGAGAATAACTTTCCAACAAATCCGAAAAATTGAATTTTCATAGCGGTGATAAGAAGTTATGTCCAATTGAAAATTCAGAATAGTCGTTGTGGAATTTTGGCCCTTAAAAATGGAAATTTTGCAAACGACCTTGGTTTTCGACGAAACCACTTTTGTTGGATCCGGGATGTCGAATTATTACTAGATTCCAAAATTTATAATTTTTCGAATCAATATGTGAGCGTGGTGAAGTAAAACACGTTTGACCAGTCTTAGTTGATTTTAATCGACTGGAAAATGACCATTTTTCAAACGATCTCAGAATTTGATGAAATTAGTTTTCTTAGAACCGTATCACCAATACGAAGCTAGAAAATATTTTTCGGGAATTTTTAGAGTCCGTATGTGGCCCCGGTAAATTGAAATGTGCGTTCAAATTCAATATATAGATTTATATTTTGATTTTGACGGAAACCGATCGAAACAGCCAAACTGGCTTACGATACATATCTCATGGTGTTCGGGGTAGGGGTATTTGGTTAGAGGCGATAGTCTTTGAGTTTAGTTTAGAGTTCGGATGTGAAAATGATAAGCTAGACAATTATTAAATTAAATATTATTTAAATATATTATTATATATGGCCTTAGACCTAGTCAAAACCCTAGATCCCCTCACATTTCTGAGCAGCCGCCGCCGTGCGATTTCAAGTTCCAGGAATAACCGATTTTACTTCTTCAAAAATTTACAATTCGAGCAATGATTTTTGAAACTCCAAGAACAAATATTAACGAGATTTCTGAGGGCTTCCTTTTGGTATGAAGGTGATCGTCTCTAGTAAGGTACAACGCATGAATTTTGCGCTCAAACCCTCGAAAGTTGCACGCCGGTCTGGAGCTCGAGAGGCCATCGTGATGCCTCGTTTTCTGTGCATGGAGAGGGGTTGGATAGCCGGACGTCGTGGAGGCTCCTGATCTTGGTCACCACGAGCAGGGGAGGAGTGGTTCTGAGCCCTAGGGATTGCGATATGGGTTCTGCATGGAACCTGGAAAGATACAGAACGTGAAGAAGAAGGATTAGAGGAAGGAAAAGCCAGATTGTTTAGGGTAAATTACTTTAAATGATTTACAAATTAGCATTGTTTTCTAAAATAAAAATAGCTGTATAAATAAAAATATACTTTGTGTTAGAAAATATAGATTGTTTTTTTGAAAAATAAAAGATAGAATCATTTTTGAAAATAAAAACAACATTGTTTCTTTTCAGTTTTAAAAGAAAGAAAAGGAAATAACATAAATAAAAATATGGGTTTTTAAATATATAATGTTTGGTATAAAAATATAAATATGCTTTGTTTTAGAAAATATAAATATGGAACAAGTTTGTTTTGATATGAAACAAGATTGTTTTGAATATGAAAATAAGATTGTGTTTGAATATGAAACTAGCATTGTTTCTGAATATAAAAGAGCACTGATTTTTTTTATAATACAAAGATGGGATTTTTATAATGTAAAAATATGATTTTTATATTATAGAAAGAATAAAAATATGATTTTTATATTATAGAAAGAATAAAAATATGATTTTTATATTATAGAAAGAATAAAAATATGATTTTTATATTGGTAGAGTATATAAAAATATGATTTTTAATGTATAGAATATCATATTAAATATGTGTTTTTAATATGAACAGTGTGGAAAAGACTACGTTGGAAGTACGGGAAAATCCAGACTTTGCTGAATTTCAGAAATTAAATGGAGGAGCGGAACCCTTGGTGAGAACTCCTCACTTTTAATTTATTTTCTAGTTGAAATATATACTAGGATGCAGACGGTGCTTAGTAGCACCAGACACCTGTTGTCCACAGACCATGGACGACTTATTTGTTTGTTGTTTGTGTTGTGAAAATTGACTGTTGGTTGTGAAATCAAATATATATTCATGTGTTATAATAAAATATATATTCATGTGTTGAAATAAAATATATATTCATGTGTTGAAATAAAATATATATTCATGTGTTGAAATCAAATATATATTCATGTGTTGAAATCAAATATATATTCATGTGTTGAAATAAAATATATATTCATGTGTTCAAATAAAATATATCTTCATGTGTTGAAATAAAATATATATTCATGTGTTGAAATAAAATATATATTCATGTTTTGAAATAAAATATATATTCATGTGTTGAAATAAAATATATACTCATGTGTTGAAATAAAATATATATTCATGTGTTGAAATAAAATATATATTCATGTGTTGAAATAAAATATATATTCATGTGTTGAAATAAAATATATACTCATGTGTTGAAATAAAATATATATTCATGTGTTGAAATAAAATATATATTCATGTGTTGAAATCAAATATATATTCATGTGTTGAAATCAAATATATATTCATGTGTTGAATAAAAGAAAATTCATGTGTTAATAAAATATATATTCATGTGTTGAAATCAAATATATATTCATGTGTCGAAATAAAATAAATATTCATTTATAAATCGAACGATTTGTTTATGTACATCAATTTGACTGATATTGATTGGGACGATAAATTTTACACGTCGCCCAACTGCACAAATAAAATATGTGTTTGATTGTTTGAAACCCCACATGGGTGTTGGGATGAAATTGGACATACACTAATCCCAATAATTAGCTTTTTGTCGATCGATTGATTGACAGGCTGTTATAAGCTTTGAATATTTATATTTGATGCTTATACAGTGTAGAATGCACTCTGGATGATGGTTGATTATTTGTCGTTGCTATTATATACATGTGTTGTATGGAATCCATATAAATAATATTATATGGTAATTCAGTGGGTCTCATTCCAATTTAGAATAGATATTCATGTGTTGAATAAAAGAAAATTCATGAGTTGAATAAAATATATATTCATGTGTTGAATAAAAGAAAATTCATGTGTTGAAGAAAATATTCATGTGTTGAATAGAATAATGAAGTAATTGAAAAATATAAAGCCGTGTTGATTAGAGATGTGACATTTTGACGCGAACGATATTTATATCGATTATATTCGCTTTTATAATGAATATAGAAAAGGAAGTGATTTCAAAATATAACGTTTTGAAAATATTATCATTTCTATATCGATGATATGTTATATTCAATTTTGATTTGAAATTGAATATGAAGTTGAAATCATTTTTAAAACCAATTTAAACGATTTATAAAGTACGTTTTGAATTGAAATTGACGAAATATATATTATATATATAATATAATGGCCTGAATAGAACGCGCTACGGCAATTCGCGAATTTCGACCATTGACTTCGAATTGACGTTGCGGGAGATCCGACCATCGGATTCTCCTAAAACCGGAACCGTTAGCGAAAAGAGCTTTCTAACGAATATTAGAAATTAGAAATCTAACGGTTGGATTTGGAATTATGTCCAAATCAAATTTGGAAAAGGTCGTTGTAAGTGCAGTTCGATGGCCGTTGATGGAAATCGACTGTATGGGCATTGATAAAACTATTAAAAATATAAATAATTAGTGTAAAATCATAAGAAATGATTTGGGGAAGAATTGGGATGAAAAATCCCAAATTTGAAAAGATAAAAATAGATTTTTATCGAAATGAACTAGTTTTGAACTAGAATTATAATCCCATTTATTTTTAAAATAAATAAAGTGGATTTGAAATGGTTTTTGAAAATAACTAGAATTTCCAATATATAAATTAGAAATGGATTTGAATCGAAATTATCTTCGGAATATTTCGATATTGAATTTCGTGATTATATAGATATTGTTATGGAAATATGAAAGATATATTGATATCGTTATTTCCAATACAATATTTGTTGGTTATAGTATCAGAGCCTTATATTTAGTATCAAATGTGATTTGGATTGTCGTGAATGGTGTCTTCATTAACACTGTTCTTTAACCCAGTTGAGAAAAGATTAAATCTTTTTATTTAGATTTAATGAAGTATACCAATTAAATGATATTTAATTGGAATTGAATTGGAATTGATTTTTGGGTTTATCGCGAATGGTGTTTTAAGTGACATTGGTTCTTTAACCCAGTTAAAGACAGGATATGATTTCCCAAGTTAAATAATCATTAATATTGATTTTTGGAAAGATTAAAACCAAGTGGGGTTTTAATGAATCTTTAATTAGATTGAAATGATCAAGAATGGAGTATCACCAGTTTTGCTCTAGGCGATAGTTAAATCTTTAATTAGACTTGAACGTGAAATGGTAATTGAATTTACCGAAACACCGTGGTGTTAGATATGAAGTATGATCAGTTTTACTTCATGGGATGAATAGGTTGGGATTGGGAAATAAAATAAATGATTACTTCGGTGTGGTTCGCTAATCACGACTAGTTTGAATTGATATTCAAAAGAAGATTAAAGAATAAATTTAAAAAATTTATCTTTGATAAAATTAATGGGAACCTTTCCCAAAGTATAAGAATATTTGAATAAAAGAATATTCTGAATTGGAATGAGGCGTATGTTGTGTTTGTGTAACACTTGTTTATTATATACGCGAGTTATTCAGAAAGACCGGGTGTGTAACACCCCACGTCCATTAATGTCACTCACAAAGGGAATGCATTAACTTCCATGGAGGTTATAAGTGAATATAGAACAGAAAAATTACAACAAGACAGATAATAAATAGTACTTGGAAATCTAAAACTTCATTTTATTGCAGTGGAAATTAAACATGTTTGTTTCATCATAAAACCAAGTACAATATCCATCTTCATAAAACAAAATACATAATCCCATTACATAAATAGCCATTAAAAAGATAACAAGCTGGACTTTACTTCAACGGTCCAAGCTTTCCAAAGAGAGATGAAGCAATTCAATCAAACTCCAATAGAGCTGGGCCCAACCTGAGGACCTGGAGGGGGAAAAAGGATAGAAATAGAGGGGGTCAGACATAAAGTCTGGCGAGTATGATAATTCTAACAATACTATTATCAAAATAACTAGACTAAGGCATAAGCTGGAAGACAAGTAAATGTCTATGAACTCTTAGGAAGATAAAGATAGAGTTTAAGATAACGTTAAAGATAACGGTAAAGGCACACCTAATTACTAACGAATGATTACTACATTGCACCGCACATTACTACACTGCACCACACCAGTCACCCTATTGTTTGATCCCACTTGCTTCACACAGAAACTTTATACATAGCCTTATGTACCCCTAGCTGACTACATAGGTGCCGTCTGCCCCTATCTCCACTAGGTGTACCCCACTACCCACTTTCGATCGGCTCCCTACTCGTAGATACCCGTGCTGGCCCCACAGTGGGGTGTATCACTCCCCTAAAGTGGCAACCCGATACAACTTGAGAATGCACGGCTTATACCTACACGATGCAACAACGTCTTACCTACCAGGCCGGGTCCACACACGCATACGAAACCCGTTGGACTTGCGTTGCCACCGCTCCCTGTTTTGGCCTCTTATAGTCAAATCCAGCATGCGTGTCCCGTCCTCGACTTGGGTCGAGCCCACAAAGATACGTTTGGGATACTGGTTGAAATGGGCCCCCACAAGCTACCCACCTAAGCTTGTCACTAGTATTTCCCACTTAACCCTCTTAGTCATGTTCATTTACATGTGTGTTTGGTTAAGTCTTACTAATCGTATTTCACATGCCACTAAGGGCACCCCCTAGATTCCTCATGCCACCCAAGGCACCTACTTAACCCCCATGTCCCACCTTACATGTTTATCTGGTTAAGTATTTCTTAATTCATTCAGGCCATAACCTCATAAAGACCTCTCACATTAGACTGGAATTTATGGCAGCTGGATTTGCCGGGCGGGTTCGGGCAGTCTTACACCATAAAAGAGTCTAACCTCGTGTCTTTACAACCGTTATGCTTTAGTTTAGGCCTAGTACCTCTCACATTGGGCTGACATTTGTGACCACTGGATTTGCCGGGCGGGTCTGGGAAGGTTTACGTCACAAACGAGTCCAACCTCGTGTCCTAAGCATTGATTAACACTTAAAATCTTTTACCCCTGTTTTATTAATTCACTATTCAAATTATTAATTAAGTCAACTTTTAATGATGTCCATAATTGACTCAATTATGGCCATCCACTTATGGCATGCAAAATCATATCAATTGCACCCCCAACTTTTTAATATTAAATCCTTAATATTACCCCTACCCCACGTTTATACGTTCGCTTATTCAACGCATAATATAGGCTAGACTTGTATAGTCTAACACCTAGCACAAAGATAAATTATCACAACATATAGACAATTAAAATAAATCTAATCATAATAGGGGTGAAACTTGCATAAACTACACATGTTAAGGATCAAAAGGTGTCAACTTGTTAAATGTCTCAATTTACATGATATGATCATAGCCCAAATCTATACATAAACTTGCATATGGGGTTTTTAGGCAACATAATGATGGTGTGAACTAGCATAGGATATCACATATGTCATAGCATAATTCTAGATGTCATAATAGATGTCTTGGCATATGTTCATAACTTTTCTAATCAATCTAACTTGCATATGTGACTTGTCATATAGATCAACATAACCCAAACATGATGATTTAATTAATATGAACTAACTAGCATATATGGTAACATCATGGCCTTTTTAACATGTATGATTCATCACAACTTAGCATAGAATCTTTCAACATACATAACATCATCATAGAATGATTTACAACATATAAGATATCATCATCACATAACTTTGGATTTACAATATACATGATAGCAAAAGGGGTTTACAACAACATATATGATAATTCACATCATCTACTCATAATCCATTCATAACTCAACCTAATTAAAATGATAATAATCTTGTTAAGATCATCATACTCACAATTTAGAGAAGAAAAGAGAGAGTTTTGCTTTGCTTTAGGGTTGAGAGAATTAGAATTGAATTTGCTTTTCTTCTTTGTTAGTTGGCGGCGGCTCCATTGATTTCCATGGCGACGGTATGACGGTAACTATTCTATTTTAATTAGGTTTAGGGTTAGCATTAGGATGTATTTATAAGTGTAGGAAGTTATTTAGGACCATTAGATTAACCCTGAACCATGAGAACCAATCAAATGCAAAATCTGCATTTGAGCGAATGGGCCCACGGGTTGACAGCCAAACACCCTGGATTAACCCCTAGTCGACCCAGCGAGGCTCGGGTCGACATCAAAAATGGGCCGGTTCGGTTATTTCCCCTCCCAATTCGCTATTTTGAACTTTTTCGCATATTTATTTTTTTATTTTTTAATATATATATATATATCAATATATGTACATTTCTCTACGCAACCGATTTCACTTAATTCTTTTCTAAAAATTAAGTATACTTTAATTTGTGAATTTTAATGTTATAAAATTACGGGGTGTTACATTCTCCCCTCCTTAAAGGATTTCGTCCCCGAAATCTCCAAGTCAAGAAGAATGTATATCCTACCATCTAATCGTCCATCTACTCAACCATCAAACACCAGCATCCATTGTCCTTAAAAGACTTCTAATGCTTTAATGTTTATATGCACAGTGTGTGTAAATGTCCATATATAATGCAAAATTAGGCGGTCTACTGATTCAGTCGACCTCCTTAGTGCAATTCATGATAGTGCCACGCGTCCAATATGTATGCAAAAGATTCCTAATGATACATATTAATTCTATATGCGTGCACAACCATCCACCCGAATGCAGCAACTATATGATAATACAACCATTATACATCCATTTTACTAAATACATCCATATATATGAAATAGGCAATATGAAGTGACTGAGCCGATCTGGTGCCTAATAGTGTGTGTATATGCATCCACGAGCAACCACTAGCAAACACTTGCATCCACTTTGCATCCACCATACATAACATGTCTCAAACACATGTTTCAACCATAGGATTATCCTAACTAAAGATCAAAGATACTAGCGAGAGGATATACTAAAGATAAGATAAGTACAAGCTAAGCGATAAAGGAGAAATTAAAGGACATACCCTAAAAAAGAAAAGGGTATCGTGAACGCATCTTCTCTTCGGTCTCCCAAGTAGCGTTGCTCTCATCATCTCCCCATTGCACTTTGACTAGTCTGACCTCTCGATTCCTCAACCTCTTGATCTCCGACCCAAGAATGCGCGTAGGAGCTTGTCGAATTTTCGCATCACACTCTATCTCCACCTCTCTAAGCAAGCTCGGCTCTACCACTTCCGCGGTCTCGTGCAAGCACTTCCTCAAATGTGACACATGGAATACGTCATGTACACCACTAAGTCTCTCGGGCAACTCCACTCTATACGCCATCCGTCCAATCCTCTCCTTAATAGGAAACGGCCCTACAAACCTTGGTGCTAATTTCCCAACGAACCCAAAGCGAACAACGTTTCGTAATGGAGACACTTTGACAAAGACCATGTCCCCAACTTCAAACTCGAGATCTGTCCTCCTCTTATCCGCATAAGATTTCTTCCTATCTTGCGCTGCTTTCATCCTCCTTCGAATCAAGTCGATCTTCTCCGAAGTCTCCCTAATCATATCGGGCCCAAGTAAGATCTTATCCGTAGATTCTCACCAACATGTAGGTGAACGACAAGGTCGTCCATAAAGAGCTACGAATGGTGCCATACCAATGCTGGACTGAAAGCTGTTATTATATGCGATCTCCACCAATAGAAGATGCTCTTCCCACGTACCCCCAAAGTCTAGGATACATAGCCTCAACAGATCCTCTAGAATGCGATTCACCCTTTCGGTCTGGCCGTCCGTCTGAGGATGATATGCGGTGCCCAAACATAACTGAGTCCCTACCGCCTCTTGTACGCTTCTCCAAAATTCGCTAGTGAAAATAGGATCGCGGTCGCTCACTATGCTAGAAGGAACACCGTGCAACCGAACTATTTCTCGGACATATACAGAAGCTAACCATGGAGCAGTCCTCTTACTCTTCACGGGAATGAAATGGGCGCTCTTAGTAAGTCTATCTACTATAACCCAAATTCCCGTATTACCCTTCCTCGATCGCGGTAATCCATCCACAAAATCCATCGAGATGCTTTCCCATTTCCATAGTGGAACCTCCAATGGGTGAAGCAACCCACCGGGTTTCTTTTGCCCCGCTTTTACTTGTTGGCACACCAAGCATCTAGCGACATACTCGGCCACATCTTTCTTCATGCCGGCCCAAAAGTAAACTCTCTTCATGTCTTTGTACATCTTGTCCCCGCCGAGATGAATGGTCATCTTCGAATGATGTGCTTCGTCAAGAATAGTCTTCCTTAGGTCATCGTCTTTTAGTACACAAAGTCTACCGTCCCTACGTAACCAACCCTTATCGTCTAGGGTATACCTACGGAGATGGCTTGATGACACCCCTCCTTTGAGTTTTTCTACTAACTCAACCAACTGCGGGTCGTCTCGCTGTGCCTCGCCAATCCGTCCCAAAAGCGTAGGTCTGACCTCCAAGGATGCTAGCAAACCGGGTACGAAGTCAACGGAAGGTCTAAAGTCAAACATCGAAATGAATTCTAAACTTTGCCACTCAACAAACAAAGGACTTATGGATAATCTTTTTTTACTTAAGGCGTCTGCCACCACGTTACCCTTGCCATTGGTATAGGCTATTTCGAAGTCGTAGGATGCTAAGAACTCCATCCACCTTTGCTGCCTTAAGTTCAAGTCCTTTTGAGAGAATAGGTATTTTAAAGACTTGTGGTCAGTGAATAATTCGAATTTCTCGCCAAGAAGATAATGACGCCAAGACTTAAGCGCGAAAACGATAGCGGCCAACTCTAGGTCATGCGTGGGGTAATTCTTTTCATGCGCTCTCAACTGCCTTCCACCATAGGCTATTACCCTGCCCTCTTGCACTAAGACTGCGCCTAGTCCTGCCCCACAAGCGTCAGTATAAACGGTAAAAGGCTTACTCCCGTCTGGCAATACTAAGACTGGGGCTGAAGTCAAAGCTCTCTTCAAACGTTGGAACGCATCATCATAATCTACGTCCCATGTGAAAACTAGGTTCTTCTTCGTCTAGCGTGTCAATGGATCTGATATCTTTGCGAAGTCTTTGATAAACTTCTTATAGTAGCCAGCCAACCCCAAGAAACTTCCCACTTCGGTACCATTTTTAGGAACCTTCCAATCTTGGATGGCCACCACCTTCGCGGGATCCACGGCTATCCCTTCTTTGGAAACCACGTGCCCCAAGAACCGTACTTCCTTCCTCCAGAAGTGACACTTAGAAAATTTAGCCTTAAGGCTATGCGCTCGTAGGGTCTCTAACACTTCCCTAAGATGTAGGGCATGCTCTTCTTCATCCTTAGAAAAGATCAAGATGTCATCTACGAAGACTACCACGAATTTGTTAAGGTACTCCCTAAATACCCTACTCATCAAATCAACAAAATATGCTGGGGCGTTTGTCAAACCGAAGGGCATCACTAGCCATTCATAGAAACCGTCCGGAGTCCTAAAGGCAGTCTTGTCTATGCTATCCTCAGCCACTCTCAACTGATGGAACCCAGTGGCTAAGTCCAACTGCGAAAACACTGAGGCGCCAACTAACTGATCGAAGAGATCGTCAATCCTCGGCAGTGGGTGTCTGTTCTTCTTAGTAATCTTATTAAGTTCTCTATAGTCCACACACAGTCTAAGGGACCCATCCGCCTTCGTGGCAAATACTACTGGAGCACCCCACTCCGATATACTTCGTCTTATGAACCCCTTCTCAAGCAACTCCTTCACTTGCTTACCGAGTTCCCTCCTTTCACGTGGAGCCATGTGGCGTACTGGCAAAGATACTGGTTTCGCATTATCCACAAAATATATTCGAAAATCTATCTCCCGCTTCGGAGGCAAGCCCTTCACCTCCTCAAACACATCCGAATATTCTCGGACCACTCTAACAGATCGTAGATTTTCCTCAGACGCGTCAAGCGATTCTAGATAACTTAGCATAACCGAATTTATGGGATTACAGAAGATTTCGAGAGTGTTTCCAAGGCGAGTCACGAGCCTAACTACCCTCCTTTCACAATCAAGAACAGCCCCATTTCTGGATAACCAATCCATTCCAAAAATTAGCCCATAGCCCGTGAAGCCCAACACATAAGCATCACATCTAAATTCAACGCTAAGTATGGGAATTTTCAAATCGAAATACATCATAGACAAATAAGCTGAGCCCCCAATTGGATTCGAAACAACTAAGGGATCCTCTACTAAACTGGTGTTTAGGTGCAGTGATTCAAGTAATGATGTAGAGATAAACGAATATGATGCGCCCGAATCGAATAAGGTACGGACAGGATGATCAAACAGAAAAACTAAGCTTTCAACAGAAATGGTTCTACCTCGTTCTTGCAGCGGTGGGACCGCGAGAGCCTGAACTTGTCCCCTAACCTGCCCTGGTGCCATAAGAGCCTGCACCTGTCCTCCCGAGGTAGATTCTGCCCTCTGCCCCTTCTTTGGGCAGTCCTTCACTAAATGTCCCGCATCGCCACAATGAAAACAGCCTGTCTTCTTTTTCTTTCGGCAATCCTTGCTGAGATGGCCTGGGGTTCCACAGTTAAAGCACTTCTTCTTTCCCTTGCCATTATTGTCTTTTCCACCCTTCTTGTTTTGTTGTTGTGGTATCTTCGGATACCCCTACTTCTCGGGTGCCTTATCAGCTTTAGCGCTTTTCTCCTCATGCATGAGCGCCATTTCTACTAACTTCTCAAAGGTGGCCCCCATCGGGATGTGGGTCATAGCCAACCCTTGCAATGGTTCATTCAAGCCATTCACGAACCTTAGAGCCTTCTTCTCCGGCGTGTTTACTAAGTCCAAGCCAAACCTTGCTAAGTGATTAAATTTATTGACATATTCTTTCACTGATGAGCTTCCTTGCTTCAATGTCAAGAACCTTTCCATATATAGATTTTCTTCTGCCCTTGAGAGAAACTTCGCCTCGAACCTACGTCTGAAATCCGCCCAAGAGTCAACAAGACGCTCCCCATTAGTGACCTCCCACCAAAACGAGGCCTCTCCCTTCATCAACCAAGCTGCTAATCGAACTCTCCTCCCTTCTTCTACTTCAAAGATTTCTAGCAATTCTTCCACCTCCTTAAGCCAATCTCTAGCTTCCACAAACGTTTATGACCCTTGAAATGGTTTTCCACCCATAGCCTTGAATTCCTTGCACGTCTTTGCAAAAGTATCTACGCGAGGAGGAGGAGGAGGAACGGGTGCAACTGGTGGTGGAGGAACATTGGCTGGACCTGCAGCGGCCCTAGCCTCCAATAGCCTCCTATACCATCCTGGTATCGTTACACCGTCGGGTAGATTAAGATCTTCAGCCATGCTGAAACGAAAAAGGAAAGATTCAAAATGGAGAATTCGAAAGATAAATATATGTGGCTATTGTGGATTATGTTTTTCTTAAAAACTTTTCTCTTTAAATTTCTCATTAAAACATGTTTTTGAAAACACTTCTTCCAAAAATAACTATTTTTCTAAACTATTTTTATCTGTTCTGGTAACCTTAAGCTCTGATACCACGTGTAACACCCCACGTCCATTAATGTCACTCACAAAGGGAATGCATTAACTTCCATGGAGGTTATAAGTGAATATAGAACAGAAAAATTACAACAAGATAGATAATAAGTAGTACTTGGAAATCTAAAACTTCATTTTATTGCAGCGGAAATTAAACATGTTTGTTTCATCATAAAACCAAGTACAATATCCATCTTCATAAAACAAAATACATAATCCCATTACATAAATAGCCATTAAAAAGATAACAGACTGGACTTTACTTCAACGGTCCAAGCTTTCCAAAGAGAGATGAAGCAATTCAATCAAACTCCACAAGAGTTGGGCCTAACCTGAGGACCTGGAGGGGGAAAAAGGATAGAAATAGAGGGGGTCAGACATAAAGTCTAGCGAGTATGATAATTCTAACAATACTATTATAAAAATAACTAGACTAAGGCATAAGCTGGAAGACAAGTAAATGTCTATGAACTCTTAGGAAGATAAAGATAGCATTTAAGATAACGTTAAAGATAACGGTAAAGGCACACCTAATTACTAACGAATGATTACTACACTGCATCGCACATTACTACACTGCACCACACCAGTCACCCTATTGTTTGATCCCACTTGCTTCACACAGAAACTTTATAAATAGCCTTACGTACCCCTAGCTGACTACATAGGTGTCGTCTGCCCCTATCTCCACTAGGTGTACCCCACTACCCACTTTCGATCGGCTCCCTACTCGTAGATAGCCGTGCTGGCCCCACAGTGGGGTGTATCACTCCCCTAAAGTGGCAACCCGATACAACTTGAGAATGCACGGCTTATACCTACACGATGCAACAATGTCTTACCTACCAGCCCGGGTCCACACACGCATACGAAACCCGTTGGACTTGCGTTGCCACCGCTCCCCGTTTTGGCATCTTATAGTCAAATCCAGCATGCGTGTCCCGTCCTCGACTTGGATCGAGCCCACAAAGATACGTTTGTGATACTGGTTGAAATGGGCCCCCACAAGCTACCCACCTAAGCTTGTCACTAGTATATCCCACTTAACCCTATTAGTCAAGTACATTTACATTTGTGTTTGGTTAAGTCTTACTAATCGTATTTCACATGCCACTAAGGGCACCCCCTAGATTCCTCATGCCACCCAAGGCACCTACTTAACCCCTATGTCCCACCTTACATGTTTATCTGGTTAAGTATTTCTTAATTCATTCAGGCCATAACCTCATAAAGACCTCTCACATTAGACTGGCATTTATGGCAGCTGGATTTGCCGGGCGGGTCCGGGCAATCTTACACCATAGAAGAGTCTAACCTCATGTCTTTACAACCGTTATGCTTTAGTTTAGGCCTAGGACCTCTCACATTGGGCTGACATTTGTGACCACTGGATTTGCCGGCGGGTCCGGGCAGGTTTACGTCACAAACGAGTCCAACCTCGTGTCCTAAGCATTGATTAACACTTAAAATCTTTTACCCCAGTTTTAATAATTCCCTATTCAAATTATTAATTAAGTCAACTTTTAATGATGTCCATAATTGACTCAATTATGGCCATCCACTTATGGCATGCAAATATTACCCCTACCCCACGTTTATACATTCGCTTATTCAACGCATAATATAGGCTAGACTTTTATAGTCTAACACCTAGCACAAAGATAAATTATCACAACATATAGACAATTAAAATAAATCTAATCATAATAGGGGTGAAACTTGCATAAACTACACATGTTAAGGATCAAAAGGTGTCAACTTGTTAAATGTCTCAATTTACATGATATGATCATAGCCCAAATCTATACATAAACTTGCATATGGGGTTTTTAGGCAACATAATGATGGTGTGAACTAGCATAGGATATCACATATGTCATAGCATAATTCTAGATGTCATAATAGATGTCTTGGCATATGTTCATAACTTTTCTAATCAATCTAACTTGCATATGTGACTTGTCATATAGATCAACATAACCCAAACATGATGATTTAATCAATATGAACTAACTAGCATAGATGGTAACATCATGGCCTTTTAACATGTATGATTCATCACAACTTAGCATAGAAACTTTCAACATACATAACATCATCATAGCATGATTTACAACATATAACATATCATCATCACATAACTTTGGATTTACAATATACATGATAGCAAAAGGGGTTTACAACAACATATATGATAATTCACATCATCTACTCATAATCCATTCATAACTCAACCTAATTAAAATAATAATAATCTTGTTAAGATCATCATACTCACAATTTAGAGAAGAAAAGAGAGAGTTTTGCTTTTATTTAGGGTTGAGAGAATTAGAATTGAATTTGCTTTTCTTCTTTCTTAGTTGGCGGCGGCTCCATTGATTTCCATGGCGACGGTATGACAGTAACTATTCTATTTTAATTAGGTTTAGGGTTAGCATTAGGATGTATTTATAGGTGGGAAGTTATTTAGGACCATTAGATTAACCCTGAACCATGAGAACCAATCAAATGCAAAATCTGCATTTGAGCAAATCGGCCCACGTGTTGACAGTCAAACACCCTGGATTAACCCCTAGTCGACCCAGCGAAGCTTGGGTCGACCTCAAAAATGTGCCGGTTCGGTTATTTCCCCTTCCAATTCGTTGTTTTGAACTTTTTCGCATATTTATTTATTTATTTATTTATTAATTTATATATATATATATCAAAATATATTTCTCTGCGCAACCCATTTCACTTAATTCTTTTCTAGAAATTAAGTATACTTTAATTTGTGAATTTTAATGTTATAAAATTACGGGGTGTTACAGGGTTTATCCCATTCTGAATAACTGATTCGACGTGGTGTCTAGGATGAAGACGGTGGTCGAAGACCGGGGGTCTTCACATCGTTTGGGTGATTACTGATGATCTTGATTGGGCTGTACACCCAAGAGGAGGGAATCAGTTGGTGATCATCCAGACGTACTTGGAGATCGATGAATATGCGAGGTACAAGGTGCCTCCGGTTTCGTTGAGACCCAGAACGAACTTGTAAATGAACGGTGTGTCTGACATTGGATTTTATTCTGTGTGATTGATTTCTATTAAATATATATCTGTTTGGCGGCGGAGAATTCATTCTCTTCCTTAACGCCCTTCTCTGAGACGTACGAGCTCACAGGTTATATGTTGATGGATATCAATAGCATGGAGTGAATTGCCTGTGTGGCATGCCTAAGTGGCAATTGATAAAGGCTTCTGCTGAAAAGCAAAGTCTTGTGGTTGATGATCAAAGCACCGCCTGTGTGGCATAGCTTTGTGTAACATTGATTCGCGAGCCTCACACCCCGGTTGTGAACCAGAAACGGGAGAGGACAACAGGGAGAGCATCCATTTCCTTCTAGCTAGGGTGGTGTCAGTGACCTACCAGCCCTAACATTTATATTATTTTCACCTGTGTGGTTGTTGGATTGCGAGGTGCCTCGGATATATCGGTGACTGTGTGGAGCCGATGGAGTCATTTGTCTCATTTACGCCCCAAAGGGCGGGGAAACGCATGTTTAGGGTTTAAGTTTAACCCACATCGATGGATTGGCCCTGCATGTTGCCTAGGTACAGTTGCGGCTGAGTCCTGAGGCTCGGGCTGGAGAGTCTCGAAATGGTAGGATTGCGCCTTGTCTTGGTTCACAGATGGAAACCCAACTTCCAATACGTGACATTTGCGGTTTTGATTGTAGAGCCTAGTATGGCGACATGATATATGGTACCCATGTCGTCTATGATTGATATTTATGATTGAAATTGTTTTGACACTATACACTTATAATAGTATCAAATGATTTGTTTTTAACGTACCAAGCCTGTTTGGCTATTATAAGGGGTAACCCTATCCTCCGGCTTGTGATGCATTGTGTGATGGGATCTGGGTCTTAAAATAGCTTCATTTTCCAAAAGCAATGCGCTGTTTTGTTATGCGCACTGGTATTCTTGGGAGGAAACCCATTCCGTGTTATACGGCGTGGTCCCTTGATATATCTGATTTAAAGTAAAGTTTTAAATAATTGTTTTAGTTCTCACACGAGTCACATGACTGACCTGGAGTTTATTGTTTTTAACCTAAACTCTGGGTGCCCTTATTTTCCGCACGGGTAGCTAGTGGTTTTGGTTTTGCAGATTTATATTCATAGGAACCTGGTTTACAACTGGAATGATATCCGGAAAGCTCTGTATCCATATATTCTTTTCAGATGTGTTTTCTATTATTTTCCGCTGCTATGTAATGTATTGTAATCTCTGATATTTATCAAATGTATATTGATTCATACTCTGTATATTCTTGTATTCTGATTAAATTGTTGTAATAAACAGTGAAATGTTCTTTTATTTGCGTTTTGATTTGTCGTGTTCTGAAAACAATTAGGGGTTTCGAACGGTCTTGGTCAATTTTGCGATCGACTCGGATCGAGCGAAATTCCTTGTTGTTACATTTGGTATCAGAGCTTTCGTTTACAAAGCTCGAGAATAAGACACATTGGAACCATACGAAAGAATTCATTGGAGATTGGATTAGTAATATCCAATGAGAATGACTCATTAGAGATAGGATCAGCAGTATCCTAGAACGAGTGTGAAGAGTATATTTTTAAGATGAAAACAAATTTTGTTTTGAAAATTTAAATCAATTATTCGTATTTGAACATTTATTTTATATTGAGTTTGGACAATCAAGTATATAAAGATTTTGCGTATACGTCTGATCTGCGGGTATTTGAAGTTTCAATATACTGGATAGATATAGAGTCACACTCTAGTCGCCCGAAGATGATTCTGATGATAGTTCGAACATCTTCAGAATGGGTATTCGTATTTCGAAAGTGTGATATCTATATATTTCCAACTGATTGGTGTGAGAACCAAAGCAAGATAGGGCTTATTCTTGTGATTTGGCATCAAAAATCTGATTTTTGGAATATGTATCAAATTTATGAGTTTGAAAATATAATCAACTAATTATTGCTGATTGTGTTGTTTGATTATTTTTCGATTAATTAAATGTTGAACCTTTAGCCAAATTGAACCAAATAGTGAGTTGTATTGCAAATTTGTCGCATTTGCATACATATACATGTACTTACATCGAACAAGTCATAGCAGGGAGGCTAGAGAAGAGGAATAAAATTGTTTGCCCGACAAATAGGTACATGTTTACTAATTTCTTGGCTTTTGGATGATTTTATGAGCCGATTGGCTAGCCGCTTGGCTGTTTCTTTTTCTTTTTGGATTGATGAGGGCCATGGGAGGCTATTTGAAATATCCCGAAGCTCTCGGTGCAGGGGAGGTTATGGCGAAATTTTTCAAAAATTTTGGGTGTTAGGCAAATTTTTGGAAAGTTTAAAAGTTGAAGAACTTAAGCCGTAATGAAAACAATGGAAGTTGATTTGGTTTGAAAAACAACTTTCAGCTTCGTTCCTTTTCGGGGATGAAAAGTTTTAAGTGGGGGAGATTGTAACAACCCGGAAATTCTGAGCCAATTTAAAATTTTTATTTTGGCAATTTTAATGAATTTTTAATATTTAAAATGATATATTTTAAATAATAACAACGAGAAATTTATTTAGAATAGAAATAGAATGTATATTTTTATTTGAATTGATGTTAGATTATAAATATTTTATTTTAAATATAAAAGGAATTGAAAATGGCGTGGTAGTTTGAAATTTCAATTTCAAAGTTCAAATGAAGGTACAGGATTCAAAATAAACCGGATTTTGGCGAAACCAAAAATATTAGAATTTATTTGAGAATACCTTTCCAACGAATCCGAAAAATTGAAATTTCATAGCGGGGACAAAAAGTTATGTCCAATTGAAAATTCAGAATAGTCGATGTGCAATTCTAGCCCTTAAAAATGGAAATTTTGCTAGCGACCTCGGTTTTCGAAGAAACCACTTTTGTTGGATCCGGGATGTTGAATTATTGCTAGATTCCAAAATTCGTAATTTTTCGAATCAATATGTGAGCGTGGCAAAGTAAAACGCGTTTGACTAGTCTTAGTTGATTTTAATCGACTGGAAAATGACCATTTTTCAAACGATCTCAGAATTTGATGAAATTAACTTTGTTAGAACCTTATCGTCTATACGAAGCTAGAAAATATTTTCTGGGAATTTTTAGAGTCCGTATGTGGCCCCGGTAAATTGAAATGTGCGTTCAAATTCAATATATAGATTTATATTTTGATTTTGACGAAAATCGATCGAAACAGCCAAACTGGCTTACGGTACATATCCCTTGGTGTTCAGGATAGGGGTATTTGGCTAGGGGCGACAGTCGTTGAATTTAGTTTAGAGTTCGGATGTGAAAATGATAAGCTAGACAATTATTAAATTAAATATTATTTAAATATATTATTATATATGGCCTTAGACCTAGTCAAAACCCTAGATCCCCTCACATTTCTGAGCAGCCGCCGCCGTGCGATTTCAAGTTCCAGGAATAACCGATTTTACTTCTTCAAAAATTTACAATTCGAGCAATGATTTTTGAAACTCCAAGAACAAATATTAACGAGATTTCTGAGGGCTTCCTTTTGGTATGAAGGTGATCGTCTCTAGTAAGGTACAACGCATGAATTTTGCGCTCAAACCCTCGAAAGTTGCACGCCGGTCTGGAGCTCGAGAGGCCATCGTGATGCCTCGTTTTCTGTGCATGGAGAGGGGTTGGATAGCCGGACGTCGTGGAGGCTCCTGATCTTGGTCACCACGAGCAGGGGAGGAGTGGTTCTGAGCCCTAGGGCTTGCGATATGGGTTATGCATGGAACCTGGAAAGAAACAGAATGTGAAGAAGAAGGATTAGAGGAAGGAAAAGCCAGATTTTTTTGGGGTAAATTACTTTAATTTATTTACAAATTAGCACTGTTTTCTCAAAATAAAAATAGCTTTACAAATAAAAATATATTTTGTGTTAGAAAATATAGATTGTTTCTTTGAAAAATAAAAGATAGAATTATTTTTGAAAATAAAAACAACATTGTTTCTTTTCAGTTTTAAAAGGAAGAAAAGGAAATAGCATAAATAAAAATATGGGTTTTTAAATATATAATGTTTGGTATAAAAATATAAATATGCTTTGTTTTAGAAAATATAAATATGAAACAAGATTGTTTTGATATGAAAAAAGATTGTTTTGAATATGAAAATAAGATTGTGTTTGAATATGAAACTAGCATTGTTTCTGAATATAAAAGAGCATTGATTTTTTTTAAAATAGATTTTTTATAATACAAATATGGGATTTTTATAATGTAAAAATATGATTTTTATATTATAGAAAGAATAAAAATATGATTTTTATATTATAGAAAAAATAAAAATATGATTTTTATATTGGTAGAGTATATAAAAATATGATTTTTAATGTATAGAATATCATATTAAATATGTGTTTTTAATATGAACGGCGTGGAAAAGACTACGTTGGAAGTACGGGCAAATCCAGATTGTTTTGAATTTCATAAATTAAATGGAGGAGTGGAATCCTCGGTGAGAACTCCACACTTTTAATTTATTTTCTAGTTGAAATATGTACTAGGATGCAGACGGTGCTTTGCATCACCCGACACCCGTTGCCCACAGACCATGGACGACTTGTTTGTTTGTTGTCTGTGTTGTGAAAATTGTCTGTTGGTTGTGAAAAAAAATATATATTCATGTGTTGAAATAAAATATATATTAATGTGTTGAAGTAAAATATATATTCATGTGTTGAAATCAAATATATATTCAAATCAAATATATATTCATGTGTTGAAATCAAATATATATTCATGTGTTGAAATCAACTATATATTCATGTGCTGAAATCAAATATATATTCTTGTGTTGAAATCAAATATATATTCATGTGTAGAAATAAAATATATATTCATGTGTTGAAATCAAATATATATTCATGTGTTGAAATCAAATATATATTCATGTGTTGAAATAAAATATATATTCATGTGTTGAAATAAAATATATATTCATGTGTTGAAATAAAATATATATTCATGTGTTGAAATCAAATGTATATTCATGTGTTGAAATCAAATATACATTCATGTGTTGAAATAAAATATATATTCATGTTCTGAAATGAAATATATATTCATGTATTGAAATCAAATATATATTCATGTGTTGAAATAAAATATATATTCATGTGTTGAAATCAAATATATATTCATGTGGTGAAATCAAATATATATTCATGTGTTGAAATCAAATATATATTCATGTGTTGAATAAAAGAAAATTCATGTGTTGAATAAAATATGTATTCATGTGTTGAAATCAAATATATATTCATGTGTTGAAATAAAATAAATATTCATTTACAAATCGAACGATTTGTTTATGTACACCGATTTGACTGATATTGATTGGGGCGATAAATTTTACACATTGCCCAACTGCATAAATAAAATCTGTGTTTGATTGTTTGAAACCCCACACGGGTGTTGGGATGAAATTGGACGTACACTAATCCCAATAATTAGCTGTATGTCGATCGATTGATTGACAGGCTATTATAAGCGCTGAATATTTATATTTGATGCTTATACAGTGTAGAATGCACTCTGGATGATGGTTGATTATTTATCGTTGCTATTATATACATGTGTTGTATGGAATCCATATAAATAATATAATATGGTAATTGAGTCGGTCTCATTCCAATTTAGAATATATATTCATGTGTTGAATAAAAGAAAATTCATGTGTTGAATAAAATATATATTCATGTGTTGAATAAAAGAAAATTCATGTGTTGAAGAAAATATTCATGTGTTGAATAGAATAATGAAGTAATTGAAAAATATAAACCCGTGTTGATTAGAGATGTGACATTTTGACGCGAACGATATTTATATCGATTATATTCGCTTTTATAATGAATATAGTAAAGGAAATGATTTCAAAATATAACGTTTTGAAAATATCATCATTTATATACCGATGATATGGAATATTCAATTTTGATCTGAAATTGAATATGAAGTTGAAATCATTTTTAAAATGAAGTTAAAACGATTTATAAAGTACGTTTTGAATTGAAATCGATGAAATATATATTATATATAATATAATGGCCTGAATAGAACGCGCCGCACTGCGGTAGTTCGCGAATTTCGACCATTGACTTCGAATTGACGTTACGGGATATCAGAACGTCGGATTCTCCTAAAACCGGAACCTTTGGGTTCATATCGAAAAGAGCTTTCTAACAAATATTAGAAATTAGAAATCTAATGGATGGATTTGGAATTATGTCCAAATCAAATTTGGAAAAGGTCGCTGTAAGTGCAGTTCGATGGCCGTTGATGGAAATCGACTGTATGGGCCTTGATAAATTATTAAAAATATTAATAATTAGTGTAAAATCATAAGAAATGATTTAGGGAAGAATTGGGATGAAAAATCCCAAATTTGAAAAGATAAAAATAGATTTTTATCGAAATGAACTAGTTTTGAACTAGAATTATAATCCCATTTATTTTTAAAATAAATAAAGTGGATTTGAAATGGTATTTGAAAATAACCAGAATTTCCAATATATAAATTGGAAATGGATTTGAATCGAAATTATCTTCGGAATATTTCGATATTGAATTTCGTGATTATACATATATTGTTATGGAAATTTGAAAGATATATTGATACCGTTATTTCCAATACAATATTTGTTGGTTATAGTATTTGATATGGAATATAAGCCGATATATTTTCTATTAAGAGCCTTGTATTTAGTATCAAATGTGATTTGGGTTGTCGTGAATGGTGTCTTCATTAACATTGTTCTTTAACCCAGTTGAGAAAAGATTAAATCTTTTTATTTAGATTTAATGAAGTATACCAATTAAATGATATTTAATTGGAATTGAATTGGAATTCATTTTTGGGTTTATCGCGAACGGTGTTTTAAGTGACATTAGTTCTTTAACCCAGTTAAAGACAGGATATGGTTTCCCAAGTTAAATAATCATTAATATTGATTTTTGGGAAGATTAAAACCAAGTGGGGTTTTAATGAATCTTTAATTAGATTGAAATGATTGAGAATGGAGTATCACCAGTTTTGCTCCAGGCGATAGTTAAATCTTTAATTAGATTTGAACGTGAAATGGTAATTGAATTTACCGATAACACCGTGGTGTTAGATATGAAGTATGACCAGTTTTACTTCATGGGATGAATAGGTTGGGATTGGGAAATAAAATAAATGATTACTTCGTTGTGGTTCGCTAATCACGACTAGTTTGAATTGATATTCAAAAGAAGATTAAAGAATAAATTTAAATAATTTATCTTTGATAAAATTAATGGGAACCCTTCCCAAAGTATAAGAATATTTGAATAAAAGAATATTCTGAATTGGAATGAGGCGTATGTTGTGTTTGTGTAACACTTGTTTATTATATACGCGAGTTATTCAGAAAGACCGGGTTTATCCCATTCTGAATAACTGATTCGACGTGGTGTCGAGGATGAAGACCATGGTCGAAGACCAAAGGTCTTCACATCGTTTGGGTGATTACTGATGATCTTGATTGGGCTGTACACCCAAGAGGAGGGAATCAGTTGGTGATCGTCCAGACGTACTTGGAGATCGATGGATATGCGAGGTACAAGGTGCCTCCAGTTTCGTTCAGACCCAGAACGAACTTGTAAATGGACTATGTGTCTGACATTGGATTTTATTCTTGTGATTGATTTCTATTAAATATATATCTGTTTGGCGGCGGAGAATTTATTCTCTTGCTTTACGCCATTCTCTAAGACTTATGAGCTCAGAGGTTATATATTAATGGATATCAATCGCATGGAGTGAATTGCCTGTGTGGCATGCCTAAGTGGCAATTAATCAAGGCTTCTATTGAAAAGCAAAGTCTTGTGGTTGATGATCAAAGCACCGCCTGTGTGGCATAGCTTTGTGTAATGTTGATTCGCGAGCCTTACACCCCGGTTGTGAACCAGAAACGGGAGAGGACAGCAGGGTGAGCATGCGTTTCCTTCTAGCTAGGGTGGTGTCAGTGACCTACCAGCCCTGACATTTATATTATTTTCACCTGTGTGGTTGTTGGATTGCGAGCCGCCTCGGATATATCGGTGACTGTGTGAAGCCGACGGAGTCATTTGGCTCATTTAAGCCCCAAAGGGCGGGGAAACGCATGTTCAGGGTTTAAGTTTAATCCACATCGGTGGATTGGCTCTGCATGTTGCCTAGGTACAGTTGTGGCTGAGTCATGAGGCTCGGGCTAGAGAGTCTCGAAACGGTAGGATTGCGCCTTGCCTTGGTTCCCTGATGGAAACCCAACCTCCAATACGTGACATTTGCAGTTTTGATTGTAGATCCTAGTATGGCGACATGATATATGGTACCCATGCCGTCTATGATTGATATTTATGATTGAAATTGTTTTGACACTATACACTTATAATAGTATCAAATGATTTGTTTTTAACGTACCAAGCATGTTTGGCTATTATAAAGGAAAACCCTATCCTCCGGCTTGTGTTGCATTGTGTGATGGGACCTGGGTCTTATAATAGCTTCATTTTTTCAAAAAGCATTGCGCTGTTTTGTTATATGCACTGGTATTCTTGGAAGGAAACCCGTTCCGTGTTATACGGCGTGGTCCCTTGATATATCTGATTTAAAGTAAAGTTTTAAATAACTGTTTTAGTTCTCACACAAGTCACATGACTGACCTGGAGTTTATTGTTTTTAACCTAAATTCTGGGTGCCCTTATTTTCCACACGGGCAGCTAGTAGTTTGGTTTTGCAGATTTATATTCACAGGAACTTGGTTTACAGCTGGAATGATATTTGGGAAGCTCTGTATCCGTATATTCTTTTCAGTTGTGTTTTGTATTATTTTCCGTTGTTATGTAATGTATTGTAATCTCTGATATTTATGAAATGTATATGGATTCATACTCTATATATTCTTGTATTCTGATGGAATTGTTGTAATAAGCAGTGAAATGTTCTTTTGTTTGCGTTCTAATTTGTCGTGTTCTCAAAACAATCAGGTGTTTCGAACGGTCTTGGTCGATTTAGCGATCGATTCGAATCGAGCAAAATTCCTTATTGTCACAAGATTCAAGTTTGATAAAAATGTTTTAACATTAAAAATTACATTTTTACGGTATGAATGAATCTTTTAATAGATTCAAGTTTGATAAAAATGTTTTAACATTAAAAATTACATTTTTACGGTATGAATGAATCTTTTAATAGATTCAAGTTTGATAAAAATGTTTTAACATTAAAAATTACATTTTTACGGTACGAATGAATCATTAAAAAGAATCAAGTTTGATAAAAATGTTTTAACATTAAAAATTACATTTTTATGGAATAAATGAATCATTTAAAAGATGCAAGTTTGATAAAAATGTTTTAACATTAAAAATTACATTTTTACGGTATGAATGAATCACTAAAAAGATTCAAGTTTGATAAAAATGTTTTAACATTAAAAATTACATTTTTAAGGTATGAATGAATGGATTAAAAAGATTCAATTTTGATAAAAATGTTTTAACATTAAAAATTACATTTTATGGTATGAATGAATCATTGAAAACATTCAAGTTTGATAAAAATGTTTAAACATTAAGAATTACATTTTTATGGTATGAATGAATCATTAAAAACACTCAAGTTTAAAATAAAATATTTTAACAATAAAAATTACATTTTTATTATATGCAGGAATCACAAAAATATTCATTGTGTGAAATAGAATATTTTAATAATAAAAATTACATTTTTATTGTATGTAGGAATCACAAAAATATTCATTGTGTGAAAATAAATATTTAACAATAAAAATTACATTTTCATTGAATGTAGTAATCATTAAAAATATTCATGTTTGAAATAAAATATTTTTGCTAGATAAAAATATTAATTTTAACATGTTAATGATAATAAAATTTGTCATTTGTTAAAATATGATTTTCTTAGATAAAAATGTAACCTTTAACATGTTAGTGAAGTTAAAAATAGTCATTTGTTAAAATATGATTTTGTTCGATAAAAATGTAACCTTTAACATGTTAGTGAAGTTATAAAAATAATCATTTGTTAAAATTATGTTTTTTGTTTGATAAAAATGACATTTTTAACATGTTAATGAAGGATAAAAGAATCGTTGGTTAAATTATGTTTTGTTTGATAAAAATGTCATCTTTAACATGTTCATGAAGTAATAAAAATAGTCATATGTTGAATTATATTTTTGTTAGATAAAAATATCATGATTAACATGTGTAGGAAGTGTATAAAATGCACATGTCTAGAATTATATTTTTGATTAGTTAAAAATATCATCTTTAACATGTGTGGGAAGTGTATAAAATTACATGTCTTGAAATAGGTTTATATGTTAAAAATATCATTTTAAACATGAATATGAAGTGTACAAAATTTACATGTGATGAAATAAATGTTTGTTTGTTAAAAATAAAAAATTTAACATATACATGGAATGAATAAAATTATTTAAAGAATAAATGGTTTTGAAATCGTCGAACAAATTATATATATATATATATATATATATGTAAACATTAAAATTAAACGAATCTCGTGCAGTAGTTCACGTTTTGGAATCGTAACTTTAAATGATTATATCGAGAGATCCAACCGTCGGATTTTCCCAAAACTGGAACCATTGGGTTCGCTTTGGAAAGATCTTTCCAACGATATTAAAATTTTCAAGATCCAACGGTTAGATTTCGAGAAATGTGTAATTCAAATCTGAATAAAAACAGCGCCAGTGCCACGTAATGACCTGAAACATCGTTCGAATTAAATGGGCTATTTTTATATAAATAAAAAAGTAGCGATAAATTGTTATAAAATATTATAGACGATAAGGAATGAAAATAAACCAATTTCCCTTAGTTTATAAAGTAATATGGACGGTTAGATTTATTTGACATTAATCTATAGAATTGAATTAAATTTATCCAAAGCAAGAAATGATTTGAATTATATATATTCGAGAATTATTTGAAAAGGCCGAGTTAAATCTCATTTCAAATAATTATACGACGACTAAAAGTTGAAGACATTGAAGACGATGGTTGAAGACCAGTGATCTTTACATCGAATGGATGACTACTAATGCCCGGGATTGGTTAGCTCCCAGGAAAGGGATAAAGTGGTAGTTCTCCGGACGTACTTGTTGATTGTCCGGATATGCGAGGACCTCTCTTCCGTATTGGACATATAGAACGAGGAATAACGTGTCTCTTGGTTTCGTTCAGACCCAGAACGGACTTGTAAATGGATGTGTGTCTGATATTGGATTTCATTATATGTTGATTGATTTCTCTTAGATATATATCTGTTTGGTGGCGGAGAATTTATTCTCTTGCTTAACACCCTTCTCTGAGACATAGGAGCTTAGAGGTTATATATTGATAGTCACCAGTTGCATGGCATGGATTGTCAATGTGGCATGCTAAGATGCAAATGATCAAGTCTTTTGTTGAAAAGCAGAGTCCTGTGGTTGATGATCAAAGCACAGCTTTAATTATCACAGCTTTGTGTACAATGTTAATTTGCGAGCTTCACACCCCGGTATGAGTCAAAAACAGAATGAGGACGGCAGGGCGTACATGTGTTTCTTTCTAGCTAGAAGTGGCGTCATGGTATGGAGCCTAGACATTTTTACTTATGTGGATGATGGATTGTGAGGGCCCTCGGATATTGGTCGCTACTGGCCAAGTGATAGGTCTGAAAGGACCGGGAAACGTATTGTTCAGGAATAAGCAATCCACTAAAGTATGTGTGGACCGGCCTTGATGCTAACCAGAGTTGCCCAAAGTGTGTAATCATGAAGCATTTGCTAGAGTGTCTCGAAATCGGTGAGAATGATCCCTAGCCTCGACTCAGGATGGAAACCCAATCTCTAATACGACATTACGGATTTAATTGTAAACCTATATATGGCGACATAATAGGATGGGGTATTGTAACACCCCACGTCCATTAATGTCACTCACAAATGGAATGCATTAACTTCTATGGAGCATTTTAAGTGAGTATAGAACAGAAACTTAACAACAAGACAGATATAAACAGTACTTAAAACATTAAAACTTTATTCATTTCAGCGGTAAACACATAAGTTTGATTACATCATCAAAAACCAGAGTCAAAGTACATAATATCCATCTTGACTAAATCAGAGTACATAAATTGAAAGACATAACCCCAGTACAAAATAGCCATAAATAAGATAGGCTGATCTTTTACTTCAGCGATCCAAGTAACTTCTAAAAGCAGAGATACAGCTGCCCAAAATCAAGCTCCACTAGTGCGAGTTCCACCCTGAGCACTTAGGGGGGAAGGAAGAAAAGAGGTGGAAACAAAGGGGGTCAGACATAAAGTCTGGCGAGTGCGATAACTTTAACAATATAATTACCAAAATAACTAGGCTAAGGCATAAGTTGGAAAATAAGGAAATGAATATGAACAATTGAGTATGACAGAGTAAAAAAGGAAATAAGATGAACAAAGATAACGTTAAAGGCGCACCTAAACCACTATGAGATTATTACTATACTACACCACCACTAGTCACCCTAAAGGTTGATCCCGCCTACAAAACTTAATAATGATAATGGTAGTTTCGTGCACCCCTAGTTGCCTTCATAGGTGCCGCCTGCCCCTATCTCCACTAGGTGTACACACTACCCCCATGTGATCGGCTCCCTAACTCGTAGATACCCGTGTTGGCCCCACAGTCGGGTGTATCACTCCCCAAAGTGGCAACCCAATACCACCAATAATGCACGGCTTATACCTACACGATGCAACAACGTCTTACCTACCAGCGTAGGCCCACACACCCACATGAACCCGTTGGACTTGTGTTACCACCGCTAACCCGTTTTGGCCTCTTACAGTCAAGCCCAGTATGCGTGTCCCGTCCTCGACTTGGGTCGAGCCCACAAAGATACGTATGGGTTACTGGTTGAAACGAGCCCCCATTACTTGACACAAGCTATCCACCAAAGCTTGGTCCCCTCTAGTACATCTCACTTAACCCTCTTCTTATTCATGTTCACTTACATGTTTCAAATTCTGGTTAAGTCTTTCTAATCATATTTCAAATGCCACCCGAGGCACCCTCTAAATTCCACATGCCACCCAAGGCACCCACTTAACCCCCTCACGCCCCACTATATGTTTATCTGGTTAAGTGTTTCTTAATTTATCAAGACCGTAACCTTATAAAGACCTCTCACATTAGATTGGCATTTGTGGCAGCTGGATTTGTCGGGTGGTTCCGGGAAGTCTTACACCCCAAACGAGCCTAACCTTGTGTCTTTACAACTGTTACGCATTTAATTTATGCCTAAGACCTCCCACATTAGACTGACATTTGTGGCAGCTGGATTTGCCGGGCGGGTCCAGGCAGTCTTACACCACAAAAGAGCCTAACCTCGTGTCTTAGACGATTAATTACACCTAATTAATCATTCCCCAATTTGAATTAATTTCCCTATTCAAATTATCAATCAATTCCAAATTTAACTATGGCCATAATTGACTCAATTATGTCCATTTATTTATGGTATGCAAAATCATACCAATTATCATCATAAATTTATTTTATGCCATTTAAGGCATTTAAGCCAATTCTCAATATTAAATCTTTTAATATTATCCCATTACCCCATGTTGTACGTTCGTTCGCTTAACGTAAAATATACGTTAGACTCGAATAGTCTAACTCATGGAATAAAGAGAAAACATCACAATATACATATAATTAAAACTAGATCTAAATATAAGGGGTGAACTTGCATGTGTCAATGAGGTTCTTTATCTAAAACTTGCATAGGCCAAAATCACAACTTGCATAAAACTACATATGTCATGGATCTAAATCTAAAGGTGTAAACTTGTTTAGGTAATGGTCACAAACTTGCATAAACCATGTATGTCATGGATCTAACCAAAAAGGGGTAAACTTGCATAGGCATGATTCATACTCCAAACATATGTATATACTTGCATATGTGATTTTTGCAACATGAACGATGGTGTAATCTTACATCTAAACATGTAAACTTGCATATAGAACTTTGTATACTAGCATATAACTCACACATGTCATAGCCTAACTTTTAGATCCATTTTACATAAAATAGATGTCATGAAACATGTAAGGTTATATCTAAACTTTCACTAACTTGCATATGATTAACATCTAAACTTGCATACATACATATGATTTATCGTATGAATCAACAACATAAACAAACTAGCATATGAAACATAATTACGGATTGATTATACATAAGCTAATCATAGAATTACAACATAGATGATAACATCACAACTTTACAACATAGATGATAACATCATAGAATTTACAACATAGATGATAACATCACAATTTTACAACATAAATAATAACATGCGGTCAATAATTCACAACATAACCATAATCCGCATCATAACTCAATCCAATTAAATTGCTAATTATTTTATTAAAGAATTCGAACTCACAACTCAAAGAAGGTCTTGAGTTTTGAAATCTGAGTTCTGAAGTTGAATTATCTTTCCTTTGAAGTAGATTCGTTGTTGCGGTTTAGATTAGAATTGATTTTGATTAGCTTTCCTCCTCTCTAATTGGTGGCGGCTATTCTAGGTTGCTAGGTGACGGCATGGAGGCCATGAATCTAATTTTAATTTGATTTTAGGGTTTGAGTCTACATGTCTTTTTATAGAGTTTAGAATTAGTTTAGGCCGTCCGATCAACCCAGAATTAATCCCACCCAATCAGAGCAGATCAGAAAACCTAATGATTCAGCATACAGTCATAAACAGGTCATTAATCAAATCTGCCCCTGGGGGGGGGGGGAGGGGGAGGGGGCAGGTCGACCTGGTTAGGGTAGGTCGACCCTATGGTCGACCTGGCCCTGGCGGGAAATTTCTCGCCTAGCCCATCTGTCTTTGAAATTTTAAATTTTGAAATCTATTTTGAATTTTCTTAAACTTCCGATCGCCATAACTTCTTCATACGAAGTCCAATTCACGCAAACTCGGACTCTATCTCAACCAGAATTCTGAGACAAACAAAATGGCGCAACCCGTTTCCCTTAATTCTCACATCTGAGATTAGTTATTCTTTAATTTGTGAACATTAATATTAACAGAAATACGGGGTGTTACATTCTCCCCTCCTTAAAGGATTTCGCCCGCGAAATCTCCAAGTTAAGGAGAATGCATATCCTAACATCCGAACAACCATCTACTCAACCATCAAGCACAGGCATCCATTGTCTTTATAAAATTCCTAATGTTGTATGAACATATGCAAGAAGTGCGTGTATATGTTCCTTATCTAGTGCAAAATCAGGCGGTCTACTGATTCAGTTGACCTCCTTAATGCAAACCATGATAGTGCCATGCGTCCATTATATATGTGAAGGAATCCTATCGATACATATTGTTTCTACATGTGTGCACAAACATTCACCAAAATGCAGCATCCATATGTTAACACAACCATTATACATCCATCAACATAAATTTGCACACACATTTATATGCAATATGCAATATGAAGTGACTGAGCCGATCTAGTGCCTAAAGTGTGTGTATATGCATCCACGAGCAACCACTAGCAAACACTTGCATCCATCATACATAACATGTCTCAAACACATGTTTCAAGCATAGGACTACCTTATCTAAAGGTCAAAGATACTAGCGAGAGGACATACTAAAGACAAGACAAGTACAAGCTAAGCAATAAAGGAGAAATTAAAAGACATACCCTCGATAAGAAAAGGGTACAATGAACGCATCTTCTCTTCCGTCTCCCAAGTAGCGTTGCTCTCATCATCTCCCCATTGCACTTTGACTAGCTTGACCTCTCGATTCCTCAACTTCTTAATCTCCGACCCAAGAATGCACGTAGGAGCTCGTCGAATCATCGCATCACGCTCTATCTCCACCTCTCTAAGCAAGCTCGGCTCTACCACTTCCGCGCTGTCGTGCAAGCACTTCCTCAAATGTGATACATGGAATACATCGTGTACACCATTAAGTCTCTCGGGAAACTCCACTCTATACGCCATCTATCCAATCCTCCCTTAATAGGAATCGGCCTTACGAAACTTGGTGCTAACTTCCCTATGGACCCAAAGCGAATGACATTCCGTAATGGAGACACTTTGACAAAGACCATGTCCCCAATATCAAACTCAAGATCTGTCCTCCTCTTGTCCGCATAAGATTTCTGCCTGTCTTGCGCCGTTTTCATCCTCCTTCGAATCAAATCGATCTTTTCCGAAGTCTCTCTAATCATACCGGGCCCAAGCAAGTTCTTATCCGTAGATTCCCACCGACATGTAGGCGAACGACACGGCCGTCCATAAAGAGCCTCGAACGGTGCCATGCCAATGCCAGACTGAAAGCTATTATTATATGCGAACTCCACCAACGGAAGACGTTCCTCCCATGTACCTCCGAAGTCTAAGACACACAACCTCAATAGGTCCTCTAGAATACGATTCACCCTCTTGGTCTGGCCGTCCGTCTGAGGATGATATGCGGTGCTCAAACATAACTGAGTCCCTATCGCCTCTTGCAAGCTCTTCCAAAAATCGCTAGTAAAGATAGGATCGCGGTCGCTCACTATGCTAGAAGGAACACCGTGCAAACAAACTATCTCTCGAATGTATACGGAGGCTAACCATGGAGCAGTCCTCTTACTCTTCACGGGAATGAAATGGGCGCTCTTAGTAAGTCTGTCTACCACGACCCAAATCCCTGTATTACCCTTCCTCGATCTCAGTAACCCATTAATAAAGTCCATCGAGACACTTTACCACTTCCATTGTGGGACCTCCAATGGGTGAAGTAGTCCACCGGGCTTCCTTTGCTCTGCTTTTACTTGTTGGCACCCCAAGCATCTACCAACAAATTTAGCCACATCTTTCTTCATACCGGCCCAAAAGTAAACTCATCTCATGTCCATGTACATCTTGTCCCCGCCGGGATGGATGGTCATCTTCGAACGATGTGCATCATTAAGAATGGTCTTCCTCAAATTCTCGTCCCGTGGCACACAAAGTCTACCGTCCCTACGCAACCAACCCTTATCATCTAGGGTATACCTACTGAGATGGCTCGATGACTCCCCCCTTTTGAGCTTTTCTAATAACTCAACCAACTGTGGGTCATCTCGCAGTGCCTCACCAATCCGTCCCAAAAGCGTAGGTTTGACCTCTAAGGATGCTAGCAAACCGAGTACAAAGTCAATGCAAGGTCTAAAGTCAAATGTA
>JASFAX010002112.1:0-47370 GCA_030737875.1 Allium sativum
TTATTGCTTGAGTTTTCTCATGCTGGTTTTCCAGATTGACCTAGGCATTACTTCATGATAATGCCTGCGTAGGACCGAGCATATTTGGCAGGTTAGATTAGATGCTTGGGGCTTACGAAAGGAGCTGGAGTTTAAAATGTACTTTCGCATATTCATATTTTTCGCTATGCTAGTGTTCTCTATTGTTATCTGAGTTGGTTCAGACGGATTGTTACAACTATACATATTAGTTCAGTTGATTACTGTGATATTGTTTATATGTTAGAAGACTTTAGTTTCCTTTTTTAAAGTTTTGTTATATATTATATGTTATCCACTGAGGTCATGAGATTTTATTTTATCTCCTTTTCCTTTAACCCCTAATAAATTGATTTTCAAGCATTCAGATATTTGGCATTTGAATAGATGTATTAGTGTCGACACTAATGGTCTAAAAGTCGATTCATTTCAACTTAGCATCACAGCTGAAGGTTGAGCTAGAATCTTGGCTCCATGGGGCAAACTAAGTAGAGATAAGGTAACAGAATGCCTTATTTTGAGTTTGAGTGTATATATAAGAGAAAGCATATTTATTAGTATTATAAAAATGTTTTTCGTTGTGTTTTTTTTATTGATTGAGTGGATTATAAATTCTAATCGACTCGTCTAATCAACGTTATCGATAGGGGTTTCTAAGCACTTGAACAAGGTAAACCGACATAATATTGTTTTTGAAGATTGGTGAATGAAATAATTTTACCAAAATTTAGATTTTATATAAAGGAATATTCTCTAAATAATTATATAGATTTAGGAAATGTTTATATGGTATGGATGATGATATTCAATTATTATCATATGATGGTTGATTTCCTTCGCTCAGCTAATCTACAACAAAATTTCCTTTCGGCTACATGGGCTGGGTAGATAATAGAATTTAACTAGCATCGAAATAAACTCCTTGTGAATTTAATTTCACAATTTGATCATATGGCGTTTGACTTAAGCTAGTATTTAAATTTATTGAGAATTAATAATTAGGTTTGTAATTAGGACTAAAATCCTGGTGACCTGAAAAAATTATATTCACATTTTTTAAATAAATATTAATATTAATTTTTGATACTATTTTTGAAAAAAAATGTTCTCAAAAGGAAATTTTAGACACAAAAGCACTGGACGATTTGTGGCTGGAGTAGTATATATCTAACAAAGGAAGGATATTTTATGAATACAAATATTTTAATATATATATATAATAAAATGTCTTAAATATTTCATATCTTGCCTTGCTAAAAAAATTATTTCATATCTTATAATTCATAAATTTATAATGGAATATGCAGATGAAATGTTTATTTTAAAAAGTGTATATATATAATAAAATGACATTGAAAAAGATTTATTTCACAATAAAATAATGTGATGTGATATTAGAGATTATAATAGGTAAATGTATATTTTTATAAAATTTATATTATATATTTCTTAATTGAATGTTTACTTAACAAATAAGTTAAAGTATTAGTTTAAATAAAAGAATGAAAGAAAAAAAGACAAATGTAACATAAGAAAGGAATAACCATTTTCAATTTAAGTACATTAATTTTTATAAAATGTTACATCTAATTAAATTCCTTATGCATCTTGGATTGTAAACAAAGATTTAGAACTATTAAAAGGGTAGTCGGGACTATAGTTACCAAATTAGAATTTTATTTTAATTCTATTCCTTTCTTGTTTATAGATGTGAGTAAGTGTTATTATTTTTTGTTCCTACTACATTTTTTCCCATTCTTGTTATTTTTCCATCTCAATCAAATCTATGGCAGCAAGCTTCATTCAAAAGAATAAAAAGAAAAAATATATAAAACATTGTAAGTATAAAATGACAGTGAGCACAAATATACAACACATGCCCGCGCAACTTCAAAAATCAAGACAAATCCAAACCTTGTTTAAAAGAGAGTTGTACTTGGTTTCTTTGTGTTCAAGCTTCGAGCCTGATGGTGTTTTAGATGATACAGTGTTGTTTGGAAGTTTACCGTGTGCAACAGTGAGTCATAACCAAGCCCTGTGAAGCAAATGAAAGATCTAGGATTGGGAAATTCAGAAGCTTCGAGCATCGATAGGATGGAGGTGAGTGCCATTATGATCGTTGAAGGAAGGGGTGGCTCATAGAAAAAAATGGAAGAGCTCGATGGTTAAAAATCCGGGTGCGACAATGATGATGTAACAACCCAAAATTTTATCCCTTTGGTTGAAGATATCTATTTAACTTTAAATATTCAAAATAATGGTTTTTATAATTTAAATTATCTCTTTTAGTTAATAGTAAATGATGTGATAATCATTTTAAAATTTGGTTTACAAAAATATATAGTTCAAGGAAAAACAGAAAATGTGACTGATTTTTTTTTACAAAAAAGCTGATTTTTGATCATGTAAATGTTGTTTAAAATGTTCTTTAAAATCCTCAAATAAGAATATACGTTATGTATATGAATAATTTAATATTAAGTTATTAATTAAGTTAATAAAGTGGTGATGGGATATTAAGAAAGATTAAGTAAAGTAATGAAATAAGAAAAGAAAAAAGGTATAAAAGGACCCTTAAAACATGGATTTATGGACATCTAATGTACTTATATTATCATTTTACTTTTTGACTGAAAAAGTAAGAGAGAGAGAGAGAGCAGAGAGGTAACCTAGGAAGCAATTGTGGGAGAGTAGAAAGGGAAAGTGGCAAGGTGACATTAGTTTAGGAGAGGTTATTTTGGTAATTTTAAGAGTTATTTCTTTTTCTTGGCAAAACCGACCAGTTTTTAAAGTGATTGCAAATACTTACTATTATAACAAATAATAATTACAAATAATATAGGCGGTTGCCACACTGTCTAGACCCTGTATTTGCGTGAGATGTGTACCTTCATACTTCCCGTTGCTGAATGGTAGGAACTACCAATAACAGAGCAGTACCATCCTTGCCATTATAATTTGAAATAGCGGGCATAACCAAAGGGTGAGGCAAGCAGCAAGCTAACCGAAGCATATTCAAAAGGTACCTAAAATTTCAATATGGAGTTTGACATTGCAAAACGTAGCTGCATATAACATAATGTTACAAAGCTGAAGGGGCCAACATCATGCATACCAAGAGCAAATATGACAAGAAAAAGAATATACCATGTTGGAAATGGATGTGCAGTGAGGTAACAAACTACCACATCAAGACAACTAGATTTGAGCAATAGCTTCACATTTCAGCTGAAAGAATGAAGTAGCGCAATTAAGGAAAACCAACATCCATCCCCAAACCAAAAGTCATTACAACCTAGCAAGATTTAGAACTATCAACATTACAATAGTCAAATACCCCAACATAAGGTTAAAATGCAAACAACGCCCAAATAAGTAATCACAGTAAAACCCGATACCCCCCAGCACCACCACTAGAATTAACTCTGACCCACGACAGATGAAATTTAGTCTCATATATGGGTCACTGGCACAATCAAAAGGCCTAGCTGGTTGCCAAGAAGAAAGGGACACTGTGCAAGTACAAATCATATGGTTTATCAAAAGCAATTAGGGCATTGAGGAAAAATATGAATCGAACTGAGCATAAGGAGGGGAGATTGTGATGTGCATAACTTCTATATTCCAGGCATGGTGAAAACAAGCGTAGATTTTTTTGGAGTGATAGAGATAATAGTAGAAGAAATCGTAAGAATGGATCAGGGGAAAGAAAAAAGGAGAATGGGGAGGTTTTGCATCTCGCCATTTCTAAAAGATAGAGTTGTCGTGTGTAACTAAATTTGGTTTTAAGAGTTATTTCACTTTATATAAAATCTCTTTTCTTTCTCTTCTTCCACTTCATTTCTTTCTTTAAATTTTTTCCATCTTCTTTACTATTCTAAAACTATTCATTAACCCTTTAGTGGCTTCAATGCCTTTGAAAATTTTAAAAAATCAGATTTTTTTTTTAGCTTAAAACCCTTCTTCTTCCCTCTTCATTTTACTTTGCTTCAAAAACCTTGGATGACCATGGTCAAGCCCTGTAGTTCCTAGACCAAGCCTAAAAGCGTCAACGATGGTCAAAAGTACATTTTGCTTGATGGAAATGTTGATATTTAGGTGTGTTTGAGAAGTAGGATGAGCTTTGGTTGCTTTAAGGTGAGAAAGCTCACATTTTACTAAGTTTTTAGCTTAAATTTATGCTTTGGTTTTGTGGTTATGTATTGCTGTAAATTATTATGTTATTATGATGCTTGAGGTGTTTGTGGTTGATATGTGTAAGAATGTTGCTTGTACGTTGTTTGGTTTGAAAGATAGAGAAAGTTAGTAGGTAAATTTCATTAGAATTTGCAAGTTCGCATTTTTAATAATGGATTGATGTTTGGATGTGAGTACTGTAACACCCCACGTCCGTTAGTGTCACTCACAAAGGGAATGCACTAAGTTCTGTGGAGCATTTAGGGTAAAAGATGCAGATAAAAGACAGACAAAATTAAAATAGCGGAAAATAAAACTTTGCTTTATTGATAAAATAGTTTATACAATGATTCTTTACAATATCAGAGTATCATATGTCTTACAAAATAAAGAAGCATAAAACAGCATTTATATTCCCCAATTTTAGCAAGAGCCAGCCATAGCATCTAAAAAGAGAATCCAAGCAAAACTCCGACAAATCTTCAAGCTGGGAAAGAGTGACAGTCCACTTAACCTGAGCTATACTATTCCCTCCTTTACTACCTGGGGGGGGGGGGGACGGAAGAAAAGAAGACGAAAGAAAACAGAGTCAGACATAAAGCCTGAGTAAGTTCAGTAACATCTAGCATGTGAACATGGAAAAACAAAACGACATGAATTAACTGAATACAAGATAACACCATGATTATAGGATCAGCAAGATTAGACAAGATTAACACAAGATATGCTAAGACAAGATAAACTGGATATGCTCTAATACTTCCGCCGCTTCGCTATTTCCTTGTTATACTGATTTCTATATCTCTGCACCACCTAACTAGTGTTCCAACTAGTAATGATAACGTGATCCTAATCCCTGTAGTTTCCGTTGCCTTCAGGCATACATTTATTATTTATTACCTAGATCTAATCTAGGGTTTTCTATCAAGAGCTTTCTAGATTCAACTAGAGTTTACGCTATCTGCTGAACGCTTCTCGGATTCAGGGTTTATGCCACCTAGTCCAACTAGGGATTATGCTACCTGTCGAACGATGCCCCCAAGTCTAGGATACACTACCTAAAGTGGTATATGTTCCTATACTTCCCCACGCATGTATCGCGAATCGTTATCGCTTGTCTAGATGCACATGTCTTGTAATGTGCGGCCCGAGTCCTGCGGCAGGGCAAATCAAGAAACACAGAACTCGGTCGGGAGCTTTCAGATATCTGCCGATGCAGATGCTAAGGTCTGTTTTTATTCCAGTGGCTATGGTCCCACTTGACCCCTCCCTCAACTAATGAAAGGCACACCTTGAAAAATGAGAACTATACGCAGGCCCCCCTATGCCCCACTGTCCTATGGCCATCCGCAACCATAACTAGATAGCAAGTATATGGTTTTTTGGAGTTCTCCGCCTTTCCGGTTCACGTATCTCGACTGACTCAAGATGGATGGTAGACGACGAGTTGCTATCACAGGGCTACCGTTTTCTCGCCGAATCACGCTGGTCCATCATAGTCTTTAGGTTGCCATATATTGCAACCAAGGCATACCCCTGGTTCTTCTAACGCACATTAGACAGATATTGTTGCGACTACTGGATGTTGTTGCAACCAAGGCATACCCCTGGTTCTCCTAATCAAAGGTATAGGCTTGTGTTCATGGTCAAGGAAATAATTCTCATAGTCATAGGCAATGTTCATAGTCATAGGCAACGTCCATAGTCATAGGCAATGTTCATAGTCATAGGCAATGTTCATAGTCATAGGCAAGGCCTAATTGGTCGTCGAATCAGAACAGTTCTTAATTAGGTCCAAAGATGTAGGCACAGATTCGAATAGAAAGATTTGGCATATTCTTTTATTCCTTTAATTCATGTCACGAACAGAGAGAATCATTCAAATCTAAAAAGTAATCGACTTACAGAGATTAGATTAGAATAGAAAGATGGCGTTGCTATGATCCGTGCGACGTTGCTCGAAACCGTTTGAGTTAGCCTTTGATTCTTATCTTGAAGCTTTAATCTTGATTCGAATCTCTTCTTGACAGCTTGAGCAGCACAACCTTGTCTTGGATTTTCGTATTATCTTCTTATATTTATTTATTTATATATTTTCTCAGAGGCAGCATAAGGATAGAAAAAGAATTGTGAATAGAGAAGGAGACTAAGGCTGTTTATATTGGATTAGGCGGACGAATCTGGTCAGAATGGCGTCCGGATACAGAAAAACGAACCAGGTTCAGAAAATTGGAAAAAGCGGGGGGGAGGGGGGTCGACCCCCAGGTCGACTACCCAGTCGACCTGGGTGCCTTGGGCGGGAAAATTCCCGCCCAGCCCAACCTGGGTCCAATTTTGAATTTGAATTCGTTTTCTGACCTGTTTTGAAATTTGAACTTCGCTGAACCTTCCGGAGGCCATATCTTCCTCATACGGACTCCGATTTACGCAAACTCAGACTCGTTTTCATGCAGAATTCCGAGAAGAACGCAATGGCGCAGCCCGTTTCCCTTGATTTTGATTTTAAAATTTAATTCTGCCTTGATTCGTGAATCTTAGTGTTACAGAATTACAGGGTGTTACAAGTACTTATGTTATAATCATGTATATTAGATGTTTCAATCAAGTTTTAGTATTGTAAATCTTAAATCTTGGACTAATTTGAGATCCTTTGGGAATGAATCGTGCTTTCTATAAGCTGATTTAAAAGGAAAGAGTTTTAAGTGATAATTTATTTTAAATTGTTTTCAAAAATTTTACTAAAACTTTATTACCAAGTCTATAAAAGATAAAAGTACACAAGAAATGATTTTCGAAGTTGTTTTATGTAAAAATCTGATTTTTGAAACTATGAATTTTATAATGATAGCTGCTGTAAGTGCAGTTTGCCAAAATAAACTATTTTTCAAATTATAACTTGTTTTTACTTTAAGTATGTCTAGAAAATGTTTTTAAAACTCGACTTAAGTTTAGAAAAGTGATTAACATTTTTTATTAATTAACTATTTATTTAATGATTAATTAGTTAAAATAAATAGTGCTTAATTAATAATTAATTAAGAATTTTTTTGCTTAAGTCTTAATTTAAGTAAGTTAAATAAAAATTAATAATTACTTAATGGCTTTAATTAAGTATTAACTTTGATTAATTATGTGATTAAAATTTATTTAGTGAATTGTTTAATTAATAAATATTTAAAAGCTTAATAATTATAAATTATGTTGAAAACAAAATGTTTTTTTTCATACAAGCTCTGCTATTTCTTCGGAAGTGGCTACAAAACGCTCCCCTAGTACAAGATCTGCTATTTCTCCGGAAATGGCCACAAAACGCTCCCCTCTTTACCTCTATTCATTTCTTCTTCCTCTCTTCATATCGCACACTCTTTCGTCTCCTCTAAAATTGTGTTTTGCATTCGCCCCCCTGGACTATTGCAGTAGCAAACCACTCTTATCCCTGGTCTAATTTACCAGATCTGAACTCTTTTCTTCTTTTCCGAACTTTTTTTTTTTGCCTTCTATGATCCTCAAGCTTTTTATTTTTCATGGTTTCACGAGTCTGCTTGAAATCTAGTAAGGCTAATTCCATATGAAGATGCACCTATTTCGAGACTGTTTTTAGCTGGCTAGGGCTCGGTTTCTTCTGGTGTTGGATTTTCCATTAGCTTCCTGTGTTGTATCTGAGTCTATCAGTCCTGAGGTTTGCGTCATGGTAAGATTGGGTTGTGGTCTAAAGTATTGGATTTTTAGGATTTGTTTTCTTGGTTCGAGTGGTTTCTTTGGTGGTGTATGGCATGTTACTCTTTTGGTTATCGTCACCACAAACAGAAAATACATGAAGCTCTGCTCAGGACTTACTGGTATTGTGGTGGATTTCCCGTTTACGCCAAACATCCCCTCTGCGGTATTTATGATACTTTGGAGATGAGAGATCATTTTCATGTCATATTACCATGTCAAAAGCTTTTGCCCTGTATTGCTTGTGTTGGTAGTTGCCTTATTTTGCACTCTTATCATTAGGAAGAAGGCTTTGCCGCTAAGATTTTTGTCTCAAGTCATGCATTTCCTCTACGTTGGAGTGGTTGTGCTGCTTCCTTCTTTTCTTTGTGTTTGTGCTGAAATGTTTCAAGCTTTGTGTCATGGACTTTGTTGTTCGGGTTTTGGATATCAATTGCAGGAACATGTCATACCTACTAAGCTACTAGGCTGGTGCGGCGCTGCTAGTTGCACCTTTACTATGTCATGTCCTAAGCTTTTACAGTTCATCTTTGGGTTCTGTGCAATTACTATATGTAAGCATGTTCTTTGTACTGTGTTGTGCAATTTTCTACTTTATGAAGTATGTTACGGGTAATGCCTTGCCCTTTTGTCATAGTTCTCCTGATGCGGAGATTGAGATCTTTTTGTGGTCTAGATGTTTGGTTTAGTTCCAGCTCCGTAAGCTAGTTTAGTTACAGTGGTCGGACCACTTTAAAAACTGTTGTGGTAGTCGGTACACCTTTAAAACCGTTTGTAGTAGATTGGCAATCGGTCGTTCTTTTTGTAAGCATTATTTGTTATAATAATAAGTGTTATGAATCACTATAAAAATGGGTTCGCTCTGCCAAAAATTTTATAAATTAAGTTTTAACTTAGGAACTTAATTAAGGGTTTTTTAATTACTAATTGAAGTCTAGTGTTTGTTAAACTTTTTAATAAAGATTAAATTGAGTTGTAAATATTTAATTAAGGAATAATTATTGTTTAATTGTTGATTTAAAAGGATATTGAATAATTAATTATTATTTTAAAAGTTTAAATAAACGTTTAAATTAATTTTTTGAAAGGTTGTTAATTACTTAATTAATTATTTAAATATTGATTTAGAAGTAAACTATTTAATAATATTGTTTAGAAGTTTATTTATTGTTTTAATAATGAAATTCATATTATATGATTGTTAAATAAAGATTTTTAAGTTGAATCTCTTATTTTCCAAGTATATTTTGAGACGGTACTTTTATTCCAAGGGTTCTCATTATAAATTACCTTTAAGTAGCCTTATGGGTTAGGAATTAGGTGAAATTTGCTGGTAGATCCAAACACCACTCTACTATTAATTAAAATAAATTGAGTATTTGGGACCCTGGCTGTAGAAGAAAACCCATCCTATTAGTAGCTATGTCGAATGTGGACATTTGTTTAACATGACAAATCATCCTCCTATTATATTACATTATTGTGGACATGTTATATTTTTGTTGTTATTGACATGTTATGAGATAATTAATATGTGTGGACTTCTACTAATAGAATTCATTCACATTCTGTTATAACTTGGTTGTTAATTACATTGGACATCTATTGCCATAGAAAAACACATTCTGCTATATTGTTAACCCTGATATGAGTTTAATTCACCATCTCATATTAGTATAACTTGGTTAAGTTGAAATAAATTAGATAAGAACCATTATAGTATCTAATCCTAATTTGATTTTGAAATCAATAACCTATTCCTTTGGAAAGTGTAAGAGTTATTATCGTTTTAAAATATAATATTCAAAAGAAATTTAAATAGTGATTTTACCAAAGATATTCTAAAGTAATGTAATGCTTCTAACGATTGTTAAAAACCACCAATTATTAGTTTTACATAATTTGAAAGAAGAACGCTTTTAAAGAAGTAACTTGTTTATTTAAAGATATTTTGAATCCTTCCTTATTTTAAAAAGGGAAATGATAAGTGATCAAGGTATTTATCAAAGAATTTATTAAATGGATTTGGATTTAAATGAATCATTTTACTAAATGGATTCAAGATAAACAGTTTTGTTATAGTTAATTAATTTATTAAGTAGCAAGGTTCAAGTAAATTCAATTAACTTAAGAATAATTTTAAGTCTAATATTGGACTTGAATTAGATTTTATGTTAATAAACAGATTTTGTAAAAAAATTACTTAATTAAAAGAATTAAGTAAAATGGTCTAAGCGTATTAAAGGAGATTTGAAATCTTATTAAAGAATGGAATAATTTTATTTTAGAATGAATGACATTTAGAATTTAGTCAACTTAAGTTGGACATTAGAACTTGAGATAGTAAACTTCTATTATTTCAAAGATGAGAGTGACGTCGAGTCAAGGTCTAAGAGGTAAATAAAATATCCGAACTTGAACGGCTTTATTTTTATCCGAGGAATAAGATTAGTTTTAGATCATGAGCTGATCTTGAAAATTAAATCATTATTTACTTAAATGATCTGTTACTTAAAGGAACAAAGTCTTACAATTCAAATGAAGTAATTTGGGTTCCAGTAACCCACTAAAGGTGAATTAAAATTGAGAAACCATTTTGATTTGTTTGGAAATACATACTTATATTGAAGGTTCAAGCATGTGATTGTTTTGGGATAAGAGCATTGAAATTTAATTGATAAGAAATTAATTAAAAAGAGTGACTGAGTGATTATTATGGTAAATAAAGCTTTGATTGTTTGGTATATGTTATTCGACAATTAAATAACCGACTATCAAATCTGGACTACAAATCTTACTCTGGAAATATCTAGGAGGAGTACGTGAGCTATACGGCATAGTCATCCCTGTTAATGATTCACTATGCATATAAACCCCTTTCTATTTTCCTAGGATAAGTGATAAGGAAATCCGTCTACCAATGGTTAGGAGATGAACTTCGCCCTTATACTTCTCTGTTTATTTCCTAAAGAACCGGGGTTGAATTTGCCTAAATTGTCGTCATTTATTACAAAGAGACTGATATCATATCAAGTTATCCAAAAACCACTTTGATCCGATAGAGCAATGAATGTGATATTTCGTGAAAATGGAGAAATCAAGAAAGAGTTAGAGTGCATGAGTTACTTGCTACTAATCTGTGACGACCCCAAACCCCGATACGACGGTGGCAAGGGTAATCTTTGGAATATAACACATAAACAGATAACAGCAGAACAGAAATAATTAAATACACCAAATAATGTACAATAGAATACACTAGATAAACATAATCATCAGAGTTACAAAATATACAGGATCATACTTAGTACAAATATAGTTCAGCTATACATAAATGTCTACAGCGGAAAACAAAACATAATATGTACAACAGGAGCTGAACAACATAAAAAGAGATAAATGACAGAATCCATCCTCAGCTCCAGCTATCCAGAAAGAGCCTGCTAAAACCTGAATACAAGGCTGCCCGTGTAGAAAAGGGGCACCCGAGTTTGCAAGTGAAACAAACTACGAGTCAGTCATAGGACTGGTATGAGAAATCTACTTAACACATTTTTAAATATGGCTAATCATAGGACCACGCCACTTTCGCAGAACGGGTTTACTCCATTGGATTGCCAGTGCTTTAAAACAAGTAAATGTTTTAAATATCGCAATGCTTTTTATAAAAATGAAGCCATTATAGGACTCAGTTCCCATCACACAATGCAACACAAACCGAAGGATAGAGTTTTACCTTATAATGGCCAAAATATGCTTGATACGAGCAAAACAAATCATTTGATATTATTGCTGGTGTATATATGTTTCAAAAACAATTTCAAATCATAAGTATCAATCATAGACGGCATGGGTACCATATATCATGTCGCCATATATATATATACAATCAAAACCGCACGATGTCGTTTTTGGAAATTGGATTTCCGTCATGAACCAAGGCAAAAGATAGTCCTTACCAAATTTGAGACGCTCTAGCCCGTACCTCAGGAAAGCACGCAAGCCTTGGATCGTCAGGGTCGGTCTACCGATGTGGATTAAAATTCCTGAACACTGCGTTTCCCTGCCCTATGGGGCGTCACTGGTCATATCCGACCACACCATCGGCTCCAAAGAGACCGAAGCAAACCGAGGCCTCGCTTTACATCATCCACATAAGTAAAATACCCTGGCGTGCAAAACCCAAAGCACCACTCCTAGCTAGAAGGAAACGCATGTCCTCCGTGAGGTCCTTCTCCCGTTTCTGGCTCATATCAGGGTGTGAGGCTCGCGAAATAACACAATACACAAAGCTATGCCACACAGGTCGTGCTTTGATCATCAACCATAAGACTTTGCTTTTCAACAGAAGCCTTGATCATCTGCCACTTAGGCATGTCAAACAGGCAATTCACTCCATGCGACTGATTTCTATCGATATATAACCTCTGAGATCGTACGTCTCAGAAAAGGGCGTTAAGCAAGAGAATAAATTCTCCGCCGCCAAATAGATATATATTTAATAGAGATCAATCAGCACAGAACAAAATCCAATGCCAGACACACAGTCCATTTACAAGTTTGTTCGGGGTCTGAACGAAACCGGAGGTACTCAATACGTCGCATATCCGTACAATCGACAAGTACGTCCGGACGGCTACTACTTCAGCCCCTTCAAGGTAGCTACTTCTATCATGAGCATCAGTAGCACCCCTCCATTCGACGTGCAGATCATCGGTCTTGCACCGTCTTCATATCTTCGACTTCTAATCGTCGATCAATTATTTGAAATGAGAATTAACTCGGCCTTTTCAAATAATTCACGTATATTTAGAATTTCAAATCAATTCATTTCAATGGTTAAATTATTCGATATCACTAATTCCGTCCTTTAATGTAATTTTCACACCAAACACATTCAACCATCAAATATCAAATAAACCGAGCAAATTCTGTTTATTCCCATTCCATATCGTTTATAATATTTTATCACGATTTATCACTATTTTTATTTATTTAAAAATAGTTAATTCAATCAAACGACACTTCATGCCATAATGCGGTCGTGACACTGTTTTTCTTCAGATTTGATTTACACATGTCTGAAAATCTAAACGTTGGATCTTAACAAATTTTATATCATTAGAAAGATCTTTTCAAAACGAATCCAACGGTTTCAGTTTTTGGGAAATCCAACGGTCGGATCTCCCGGTACAATCGTTTGAAGTTACAATTTGAAAATACGAACTACAGCGTCGTTATTCGATTTAATTTAATTATATTTATATATATATTCATATAATCGATTCTGGCGTTGTTTTTCTTCAGATTTGATTTACATATATCTGAAAACCTAACCGTTGGATCTTCACAAATTTTATATCATTAGAAAGATCTTTTCAAAATGAATCCAACGGTTTCAGTTTTGGGGAAATCCGACGGTCGGATCTCCTGGTACAATCGTTTGAAGTTACAATTTCAAAATACGAACTGCAGCGTCGTTATTCGATTTAATTTAATTATATATATATAAATATAATCGATTCTGGCGCTGTTTTTCTTCAGATTTGATTTACACATATCTGAAAATCTAACCGTTGGATCTTCACAAATTTTATATCATTAGAAAGATCTTTTCAAAACGAATCCAGTGGTTTCAGTTTTGGGGAAATCCGACGGTCGAATCTCCCGGTACAATCGTTTGAAGTTACGATTTCAAAATACGAACTGCAGCGTCATTATTCGATTTAATTTGATTATATTTATTTATATATACAAATATAATCGATTCTGGTGCTGTTTTTCTTCATATTTGAATTAAACATTCCAGACAATCTAACCGTTGGATCTTCACAAAGTGGGTGTCGTTGGAAAGATATTTCCAAAGCGAACCCAACGGTTTCGGTTTTGGGAAAATCCGATGGTCGGATCACCCGCACTAATCGTTTGAAATCACGGTTTCAAAATACGAACTGCAGCTTCGTTATTCGATTCATTTTATTTTTATTTATATATATATAAATATATTTCATTCTTCGATTTCGAAACCATATTCACTTCATATATTTGATAAAAATGATATTTTTATCATCAAAAATATTTATTCAACACATGAATGTTTTTGACTTCACACATACGATATAAATATGATTTTTATCGTTCTAGTCCTTTATTCAACACATGAATGTTTCCTATAGTTTATATATATAATAAAAATGTGATTTTTTTATTCTAAGGTAAAAATGTTATTTTTATATTTCAAAAAATTTATTCAACGCATGAATTTCTATTCAACACATGAATTCGGTTTCGACACATGAATTTCTATTCAACACATGAATGTAGTTTCAACATATGAATTTCTATAATTTATATATATAATAAAAATGTGATTTTTATTGTAAAACAATTTATTTCAAAACACGATTATTTTATATAGTTTATACATAAGGTAAAAATGTAATTTTTGGGGTTAAAACAATTTATTTAAAATACTAATATGTTATATAGTCTATATATATAATAAAAATGTTATTTTATTTTTCAAAGAATTTATTCAACACATGAACTTCATTCAACACATGAATTTCTATTCAACACATGAATATAGTTTCAACACATGAAAATAATTCTAACACATGAATATTATTGAAAATTTCAGCAGCATAACGGTAGGGTAGTTAAAACCGGCACCGTCCCTAGTACGGCTCCTCGCTCTACCTTAAAACCTCGCGGTTTTTGACAATGGGGATTTCATACATCTAGTTCGCATGCAGGCGAATTTTCCCATATACTAATCCTATTGGGATTTCAATCACAATTAATCATTTCAAATCAACCATTCATGATATTCACCAAATTTCACATCAAACAATAATCCAAACAATATCACAACCAATATATATATCGTCCATGGTCTATGGATGAGGGGAGTATATATATATTCGTATATAAATATATTTCGATTTCACTTCAAGATCATTTCAATTTATTTCAACGCATATATTATTTTTACAACGCATATATAACTTATATATCGAACATACAACTTATACAACGCTTATACATGAGGTGTACAACGCTTATACATGAGGTGTACAACGCTTATATAACTCATACATCGACTATATAATTTATACATCGTTGGTTTCCATATAGTTTATAATTTAGAAATCTCACATTGGGTTCCACTCCACCAAAAATTGCAGAAGGCTCAGAAAAATCCCCGGTCACTTCTAAAATGTAGAAGACGTCTACACGGGTCCAATGTTTCCTATTTCATCGAATTTCGACTTCGTATGAGCGAGATATGATTTTATAAAGGTTACGAACATTTTAAAGGTAATTAATATAGGGATTAATTAAAATATAATCACCCTCTTCTTCAAAATCCTTCAGGCCACATTCGAAATCAACTGTTCTGAACTAGGGTTGAACTTCGCGCCCTCCACAGTCAAGCTGTCGACGATTTGGAGTCACCACGCCTTCACCACCGTGAGCCGCACCGGAACCACCCACCAACGTCGAACTCGGTCCCCCTTTGAAGCCGGAAATCGCCTCTCAACGGTCGGACTTTGGACCCACTATTCCCACAAAACACGAGATGATACTTGATTCTGTCCGTTGGATTTGAAGAGCTCGAGACGTTCTCCGATATGGCTTCAGAAAGTTCTTGAGTCATCGCCCCAAATTGAAGATCGAACGGAATTTAAATTTGAGTGATTTCCGCTAGTGATCACAAAGGCGGCGCGCTAAAGTAAATTAGGTTTTTTTTCCTCTAAAACCTGATTGGCTTGAAAATTATATATATAATTTTAAATTTCCAAAAATGCCCTTGTCGATACTAACCCCAAATCAAACCTAATGACTGTCGTTCCTAGCTAAATACCCCCATTCCAAACATAATGGGATATGTTTCGTAGGCCCATTCGACTGTTTCAGTCTGTTTTTCTTTAAATTAAAATATAAAACATTCAATATTTGATTTGAACGTACATTTCAATTTGCCGGAGCCACATACTGATTCTGAAAATTCCCGAAAAATAAATCTAGCTATGTTTTGACGATACGGTCCCAACAAAACTAGTTTCGTCGAATTCTGAGACTGTTTGAAAAATGGCCATTTTCTGGTCGATCCAATTTAATTTAAATCGACCAAACACATTTTCCATTGCCACGCTCACATATTAACTTCAAAAATTATGGAATTTGAAACATAGAAATAATTTGACATCTCGGATCCAATAAAAGTGGTTTCGTTGAATTCCGAGGTCGTTTGCAAAATGTCTATTTTCAAGGGCTATATATTCTCTATAGCGACCTTTCTGAAAATTCATTTGGCCATAACTTTTGATTCCCGCTATGAGACTTCGATTTTTCAGATTCGTTAGAAAGATATTCATTAATTGATTTAAATATTTTTGATTTCACTAAAATCTGTTTTATTTTGCACCCGGTACAGTCAGTCAAAGTTTGAAATTTTGAAACTGCCGCACCATTTCATGCCTTGTTTATAATTTAAAATAATTATATTTATTTTCAAACAACGATTCAAACATACTTTTCGTCAGCTTTTTTAAAATAATTTATTTTAAATATTTAAAATCCACTAAAATAGCCAAATTAAAATTTTTAAACTGGCTCAGATTTTCCGGGTTGTTACAAAATCCTACAGATGAAATAAAAGTAAGACCTTTGGTTCTTTCTTTTCCTATACGAATTTTATGGGTGAACGTTATCAGAACATTTCCACTATAGGGTGATGAACTTTCAAAGTGAAATCTGCTGAAGAAAGGTAAAATGTGGGCTCAGGCCTCATTAACCAGTAACGACTAAAACATGGGTAAAGGTAGCAGGTCAATGTGGGTTGCACCCAAAAAGGTTATAACCACCACCCATTTCGGGCTCATTATTGACCCTTTCATGCATGCTTTGGGGCAGTTGCTGATCCCAATTATGGTGATGGAATATTCGGTACTATCAAGTTTAGTAGTAGGTTGGTTCTGTGTCACCGAAGAACAAGAAGTTCTTGTTTTCCTCAGGTATGCCTTCTAGAGTTGTATCATTTTGGATGGTGTTCCAGTACCTAGTCATTATATGGAATCCAAATTCCAATACGAGCCTTTGTAACAACCAGGTAGGAATTCGACGCCTCAATTTCGACAATAATACATAAATCCGTATTACTTGCCAAAACTCGTGTATCGAAAACACCTGATAGTTAATAGAAATAAATTAGAGGGTGAGATAAGAAAGAAATAAGTTAGAATAGAAGAAGAAGAAGAATCAAAACCATGTAGAGTCTCACATCGCAGCGGAACAAAATATAATATAGGAATAAATCTTTATTAAGAGCTTGAAATAAAATTTACAATCATTAGAGTACATCAACACATATGGACAATTAACAACGTGTTCTCGTATACAACACACAACGGAATAGTAACTATATAATATCATACGTCTGAACTCTTCGAGCTTGTCTCTTCACAACATTCGATAACCTGAACCTGTAAAACTCGGTCTAACCCAAGCATTGCAAATGCTGGATTAGCTTGGTGAACCAAAGTGAGAAAACCCGCTAAGGCTGTAGGTATCATCCAACTTGATTTTAAGGTCAAAACATTTCTTTTTGGAAGTAAAAGATAATCGTAAGACCAATCCACACATAAACACGAATGGTTTTTACCTTACGATAACCCATAACAATTTTTACAATCAATACTTCTCTGATATTATAATAATGTCTAATAAAAAAAATAACAATCTAGCGAAACGCTTGCATCTCATGCTCCACATATATAGTATACAATCAAAACCGCAGACACTTATTGGAGAATGAATTCCAAGTACCAAGGTATGGGACCACCTTATGATATTGTATCTCTAGGGAGGAATACACGAGTTTCAAAAAGAACATCTTGCAACTAAGCTAAACATGACCGGCCCCTCACTTCGCTTGATAATACTGAATATATTGTCACATACGGTTGCTAGCAACATAACCATTCCCAGGAGATACAGAAGCGAATAAGAACAAATAGAAATTTCTCTAGATGGTGATAGTGCACTCTAATTGGGAGCAACCCACTTAGCCATGCGACCTACCTGATTTTATATCATTTCCTGGTTGATGAGGGTTGAGGTTAAAAATATCTTTAGAACATCTGGTCACCATTCACTTTGAATGTCACATCGTCAGATCCTCCAAAAATCACTAATTGACGTCCCAAAAAACACTCTAGTTGTTAAGCTAGAGAAGTGCACTAATCTGCCATCAACTATAGTACATTTAAAGAAATCAATGTACGTAATCCCTTTGGAAATACTCCATCAGACATTGTCCATCCAGGAATAGGATGAACCAAAGGTACCTCCTACCACATCCTTATATAGGAATCACCTTAAGGATCAGTAACGAGTGGTCCTTGCAATCCGTAGATTCCAATCATGACAGAATTGTCGCCAAAATATCTCGGGCGACCGCTTGAGAAATTTAATGAGTAGTTCATTTGCTCATGAAGATCAACGGTCTTCATTGCTCCATCTTCAATCAACATCTTCCACGAATTCGCTGGTTCGGAATGGTTTTCGAATATAAACTCGATCCCTGTCTTTCCATACCAATAATCGTATAGGCTATATTTGATAATCAGTAATTTAACTATCAAATAAACAACCATTCATTCAAAAAAAGGAAATGAATTCACTAATTCAATACCCAACATCATTTAGCCTCATTAATTAACCAATCGTTAATTAATTAATAAAACTTCTAATTTGGAGCACATTTCCTTTTTCTTATTTTAATATAAAAATATTCAATTATCATTATGCTTCGACTTCATTATATCCTCATTGTAAATTGGTAAGCGAATAAATCTCTCAATATCAGCCCCGAATGCCGAAACCAACATCAAATTTACAACTCGAAAATTACTCAACTCAACCAATCATACAACAAGTTCCAATTTCTTTAAAAACCACATAGTATTCCCTTTGTTACCATTTTTAAATGATTATAATCCTTTATAATCTCACTAATCATTTCAATTTTATTTAAAATATTATTTCATAAAATTAACAAAAATAATTCCATTTAACTTCTATAACAAATATTACAAATTCCAATTCAAAAACCCTTCCCCTTTCGTTTACAAAATCATTAACCTTTCGTTTACAAAATTCCAAACCATTCATTTACAAAATTGCTAACCATTCATTTTCAAAATCCTTAGCCATTGATTATAAAAATCTTTGTAATTACAAATATTCATTACCTCGTATTTCCTTTAAACCATTTGCTAAGATTAAATTATAATTTGACAAATGCTTTTATTATATAAATCTATTTCACAACATTCCACATATAACTCAGTCATACGTATTTCCATTTATAACTTCTTCTGGAAAATCTTGACTTGAAAACTTAAATATTAAGTATTTTCCCAAATCCAGTTACATTCCAAATCAATATCCAATTTCCAATTCTATTTATTCGGCAATCTCATTCATGAAATGTTATTTAATAACATTTCGTATATTTAAAAACTATGTTTGCAGAAAAATGTTTATTAATTATGAAAATCACTTTTCAACTCATTAAAACAAGTTCTTGTATATTACTGTTACTATTAAAATTAACCCCTGACATAGGCTGACAGTGAAGGGATATCGGAGAAACACAAGCATAGAAGAATCTTCCGAAAGCAAAGAGCCGAATAATAGAAAGAACCGAAAGCAGGAAAGAATGATCTGAGAACAGCATAACCCGACACCTCCTAGTAAGAAAGGTGTTCAAAGTCTACAAAATGCCAACAAAGTTTATTCGGCAGGGTTCCCCCGATAGGGCCACCTTATAGCGAAAGGTCACTTAAGTCAAAAGCTAAGAAAGGAGGCAAGAGCCCTGGCAACTGAAATCCGGAAAGGCAAAAGGGTTGTCGGTATTAACTTGCTTAATATCGATACACCAAGAGATAAAGGCTTCAAGATTATCAAGCCAAAAGTGCATCAAGATTATCCAAAACCAGCTTCTGAAGCCTCTACTGCATAAACACCAAAAGGCCGCAATGGCAGACAACATAAAGCTCACCCGAGGTTACCTTCCGTAATAATAGGCTATACCCGGAGACCCCACCGAAAGGTAAACCGGAACCCTAGGAAGGATACATGCTATCCATACTAAACCACCTAGTATAGACACCAACAACGGTTTTGAACCGATAACTAACTACATACATCTTGAGAAAAGCTCCTCTAAGTATTTATAAGAAAATCGGGAGCCTACATCCGGAAGCTTATAACCAAGAGCATAAAATAGAAGGTTTAAAGACATTCCAGGAAAAGCTACTATATAAGCAAGCTCGAAGCTCCAACTGGTCGGGGCCTTCCTTTCGAAAGCTGTAATCCACACCACAAAGCGGCCGGGAGCTAAAACAACCGAAACCAAGGAGAAAGGCAGCCGACAAAGGTACCCGCAAGCCTAATGGCTCAACAGTAGAAGGGTCCCCGATTTCTCTATAAATAAGACCCCAGGGGTCACATTTAGGAGGATGGATTTTTCATTTCACAATCTTGTTCTTTCTTCTTTAAGGAGCAAACAGTAATTTCCAAATCAGATTGGGGATTTCTTTAACTCTTGTAATACATCTACAATTTATGAATGAAGAATTCTGAGACTTAAAAATCTTGCGATTTGATAATCTTGTTGTGCCATTATGATGAAATAGGGAGTTAACACTAACCTTTCGTATGAGAAAGTTGATCATGGCATCTTCGCGTAAGAGGAAGGGCTTCATAGAAATTCGAAGTCCTCCTCTTTCTATCTTGAGGAATTGCAATGTTGATCAACACTCTAATAATTAGCCTAATGCTTCCTACTTTGAAAAGGAGGTTTTTCGCAGGCTTATAGCTTGATCTCTGACGCAACCAAGTACCTTCTGGCTGATTCGATGCGGAAGGGTCATCCGAGTTAATTAGCATTATGATGCCCTTTTTTCGAATATGGAGAAGCATAAGCTTGTTTTCTTCTTATCACAATATATATCATCACATTCATGATCTAGGGAGTAACTAATTTCATAGGAATTTTGTTGTGTCAAGCTAAGTAAACCTTCTTCGGGTCATTTCGGAACTCCACTGTACTGTAAGTGTGATATTCACCCCTTGAGGGAAGAACAACTAATCGTCAGAACCGGGATTTCGATGCTTAAGGAAAGGTAGATTTAGCTAAGTAACACTGGTCTTCGAATTTCCTTCAGTTACCCTAGATCACGACTGTGTCAAATTTCTTGAACACATGTCCCATATAACTTACTCCGGGTGTTGACGGAAAATAATGTTAACATTTCGGCGCTAGAAGGAGGGCTTGAACCTCCGTCCTTACGATTAATCTATCAAAAATTAACTTAGTAAATTTATCTCCATGGCAGTAAAGATGAAATCAAAAAGATTGGAAGATCGAAACAAGGAACTGGCTCCTAATGCAACCCTTATGGACCTAGTGCTTAATCTGAACAATAACGAAAGAAGAGCCAATTCCAGCCCAGCACAACCACCAAACCCAAACTCCATGGAAGATAATGTCGCAAGAATTATGGCCTTGGAGAAGCAACTCCAAGAGATGCAAGCTCAAATGAATGCTGCTCAAGCACGGAAGTCTTCAAGACTCACCAAATTTAGTCAGAGAGAAATGAATGAGTCTCCGAAAAGGAAGGCTCCCGTTCAACACTCTGAAGCAAAGAAGAAGCTCATGGAGACTTCCTCCAAGAAGAAGAAGTCCCATTCGACAAGAGTAGACCATCAAAGAAATCAATGCAAGCAGGAATAGTCCGGGAGTTCCACTTCCAAAGGTTATGATCCCAAAAGAGCAAACTACGACAACACGGAGGCTTATCTTAAAGACATCGCTCAGAAGACCGTCAAAGACTTGCTTGGAAGTAAGGGGAAGAGGACCCAAGATGATAGGGTTAATGACAACGAATGGATAGCTCCTTTCATCGATGAAATTATGAACACCGTAATACCATCGAGAGTGAAAGTTCCAACAATAAAATATCTTGGGACAACTAACCCTGATGACCATCTAATGGCTTTTAACAGCCAGATGGATATCTACAATGCTTCAGGAGCCGTTAGATGTTTTCTTTTCCCAATGACCTTTCAAGGGGCAGCAACAAAGTGGTATCGTCAGTATAGAGAGAAAACCATTTATTCATGGAAACAGTTCTCCTATGAATCTTCTGCATAGTTCTGCATTTGTAAAGATCAAACAGTTTACTACACAGTCATCGCTAATATCAAACAGAGGCAAGGGGAATCTCTAGGATATTATCTAGAAAGGTTGAGGCATTAAAGGCCAAGGATATGAATGACCGTGACAAGTGGATCGTCTTGCATTCGGGGTTATTCGAAAATACCCCATTCTGGAAGGAATTATACATTCATGGCTGTAAATACTTACAGTACTTTCACTTCCAAGCCGACAAGTTCATTCGCATGAATTAATTGTACTTCACAAAGAAAAAGCTCGGGCCTCGAGGGGAAGGAGGAAGACGAACTTTGTACGAAAGTCTTTGGAGGGAAATCAAAAGAGATCAAGATGGGAAGATTCTAATACCAACTCAGTTGCTTTAAACAAGCCCATCTCGTTTGTGTATGTTGTCACAAGAGGGAGGGTTAATACCTACCCCGTCTCGTTCAAAGCCAAGAATTGCCCTGAACCTTATTTCGGCGGTAAGTATTGCAAATTCCACAAGACCAACGGACATAAGACTGACGAGTGCAAGGTATTGGACGGGATTATTCAGAAGCTAATCCGAGAGGGACATCTGAAAGAATTTGTTTTAAACAAGACAACATTAGCTCAGCATACAAATGGACAACAGAAAGTTATGGTAGATGCAAAAGAGGCTACAACGGAAGAAAGCAACCTAGATTTTGGTCCGCCAATAAATCGAATCAATGTGATCCATGGAGGGCCACACCCTACCGGAAACTGCCCAAGAGCCAGGAGTCAATACATGAAGAAAGCCATAGAGGGAATATTCTCCATTTGAGAAGAACCATCGCTGAAAAACGTGCATTATGCTCTCAAAATGCACAACCTGGTGGTCTCTCCAGAAGAAATGAAGAAAGAGGTCTGTCACCTAGATAATGATCCGCTTATGATAACAGCGCAAATAGGGCTCTCTGTTATTTCCAAAATCCTTGTGAACACTGGGAGTGCCAATAATGTCAACTTCAAGCATGCTTTCAGTCAGATGGGAATTTCTGAGAAGAAGTTGGAGCCAAGCAACGAACCAATCTTCGCCTTGAACAACAAGGGATCAACTCTGGCGGGACAAATCAACCTTCTGGTTCAAGTTGGACTGTCTCCGCTTCATAGGACCTTCGAAACTCTCTTCGTTGTGATCTATCAACCATCCTATTATAATGCCTTCTTTGGACGATCAACTTTGGAAGAGATGGACACTTTTGTCTCTTCCAAGTATCTTATGTTAAAATTACTAACCAGGCAGGGATAGGGTACCATCAGGGGGGAACAGTATAGTTCTCGCGAATTGTATTTCGCAACAATTGAAAAATACAAACGAGAGTATTCTTCATACTTTTGATTCCTCTACTATTTTTGTGCCTTTGGATAAGGGATTCTTACATCCCCTATTCGAAGCCAAGATAAAAGTTAACAAAACTGACAAACGTGTAAGTGGTAGGTACACTTATTTAAAAAGAAAAAGGAAGAGAGCCACTGATGTAAACTTGACTGAAGAAGGAGAAATTGTCACAAATTTAGATTCTAGAGGGGATATTGAAAGAATGAAACCAATAAAAGGCGTGGAAGAGGTGAACGTTGATTCAAAGGATAAGTCAAAGGTTGTCAACATAGAAAAAGGCTGATAGAGCCCCTAAAGAGCGACCTAATTTGGTTCCTGCAGCTCAACAAAGATGTCTTCTCCTGGACCCATTCAGACATGATCGGTATCAATCCTTCTATCATAAGTCATACCTTAAACATTAATCCTTCAGTGATCCCAATTCGACAAAAGAAAAGACAATATATTAGAGATTGGTTAGAATCCTTGAAGGAGGAATTCAAAAGGTTAGAAACTAATGGGTTTATCCGAGAAGTCCTTTACCCCAAATGGTTATCCAATCCCATGCTAGTGAAGATGTCCAATGGGAAGTGGAGAACGTGTGTTGATTACACGGATTTAAACAAAGCTTGCCCGAAGGATTGCTATCACCTTCCACGGATTGACCATATGGTTGATGTTACAAGTGGTCACAAGATACTCCTTTATGGATGCTTACTCAGGGTTCAACTAAATTTCGATGCATAAACTCGACGAGGAGCATACAAGCTTTATCACTGATTGGGGAACATTTTGCTATAAAGTGATTCCCTTTGGGTTGAAGAATGCGGGAGCGACATACCAAAGACTGGTAAACAGGATGTTCCAAGAACAGATAGGGCGCAATATGGAAGTATATGTGGATAACGTGCTAGTGAAGTCTATCGAAACAGAGAACCATCTAAAGGACTTGGAAGAAATGTTCAATGTCTTAAGGAGTTACCAAATGAAGTTAAACCCACAAAAGTGTTCATTTGGAGTTCAATCTGGGAAGTTTCTGGGATATGTGGTAAGTGAGAAAGGAATTAGAGCTAGTCCTGACCAAATCCAGGCCATAAAGGACATGGAAGAACCTAGAACCAGCAAAGAAGTCATGAGCTCATATGGAAAAGTAGCAACCATTAGTATGTTTATTTCCAAAGCCACTAACAAGTGCGTTCATTTCTTCAATGTTATAAAGAAAAAGAAGAACTTTGAATGGAACGAAGAATGTAGAAAAGCATTCCAAGAATTAAAGGTATATATGGGAATGCCTCCGGTTTTTGTCAAGTCCCGAGAAAAGGAAGATCTATACCCATATATGGATATTTCATAATACGCGGTAAGCTCGGTCCTTACAAGAGAAAGCAATGGGACTCATCAACCATTTACTACGTTAGCTGAAGTCTAAAGGACGCAGAAACCCAATATCCGGTAATGGAAAAATTGGCATATTGTCTAATCCTCTCTGCACGAAAGCTCAGAGGATACTTCGAAGCTCACCCCGTTAAGGTTTTAACTAGATTTCCACTCAAGCAATTGTTCAGTAAGCCAAAAACTTCAGGAAGGTTTGTCAAATGGGGAATTGAGCTTAGCCAATACGAGATTGAGTTTCATCCTCGAGCGCCAATTAAAGGAAAAGCCCTGGCAGACTTCGTGAATGAGTGTACAAGCTTCATTTCAGACCAATCTGCTAAAGAGAATGACTTGAAAGCCAGGTGGCAACTTTTAGTGGATGGAGCCTCAAATGAACAAGGGGCAGGTTATATTATAATCACCCCTGATGGACACCGCTTGCAACACGCCATAAAGTTGGGATTCCCAACTACTAACAACGTGGTCGAATATGAGTCAATGGTGGTCGGATTGAACTTAGCACTACAGTTATCAAGGTACCTCGAATAGAAACATTTAGTGATTCACAACTAATGATAAACCAAATAAAGCAAACTATCAAACCAAGGATGCACGGCTAACCCTATATGTGAAGAGTATATTAAAGATGCTTTCCTTGTTTGAGGATTTTTCAATCCATCAAATACCCCACGGGGAGAATGCCCAAGCAGATTCACTATACAAATTAGCATGTTCCCTAGGGGACCCCGAAACTCGAGTAATTCCCGTTAGTTATCAAGAAAGACCTAGTGTAGAGCACGAAAAATTAGAAACGGGAAAAGAACTATTAGTCCTTACTTGATCCCAAGCCTTGAGAAGGGGAGATGAAGTAGTCAAAGAGATAAACTCCAATATGGAACCTCCCTTAATGGGGACAAATCACCACTATGAAAATACATGGATGACTCCCATGATAGATTACCCACTGAACGGAACTTTACCCTTTAGGAAACAAGATGCGAGAAGGATAAAACACCAAGCTCCTACATTTGTGATTACAAATAATATATTCTATAAAAAGGGACATTCGCTTCCTTACTTAAGATGTGTAAGCCCCGAAGATGGGCTTAACCTGTTGAAAGAAGCTCATGAAGGATGGTGCGGAGACCATTCCAGTGGAATTAGGCTGGCCAAAAGGGTCATGCGGCAAGGTTATTATTGGTCACAGATGGTAAATCAAGTAGTTGAGTATGTCAAAAAATGTGAAAGGTGTTAAAGGTACTTTAAGGTGCCTCGGATTCCTCCCAGTGAGCTAACCACTATCTCAAGCCCTTGGCCATTCGATGTATGGGAAATAAATTTAATCGGACCCTTACAATATCCAAAGGCGAAGCTAAGTATTTCGTAGTAGCATTGACTACTTCACCAGATGGGTAGAGCCAGAACCCCTTCCGACAATCACATCTAAAAAGGTATTAAGATTCATAATGAAGAATATTGTTACTAGTTTTGGAATCACTCATAAAATCATATCAGATAATGGAACACAATTCGAGAGTGATGAATTCACTCGGTTTTTGTAAGAAAAATGGAATCATCAAAAGTTTTTCCTTGGTAGCTCGTCCAAAGGCTAACGGAGCTGTGGAAGCTGCCAACAAAACCGTAAAGACAATTATTAAAAAGAATCTAAACAAAGTTAAAGGAAATTAGGCCGAAGAGTTGCCTTTAGTTCTTTGGGCGTATAGAACCTCTGCCAAAACAGCAACGGGACACACCCCTTTTTCCTTGACATATGGGTGCGAAGCTATGCTTCTAGTTGAGGTTGAAATCCCATCGCATTGAAGGATAGCATATGTGTTTGATCCCAATCAGGAGTTAAGAAAGGAGTCCATAGTCTTTATACAGGGATTAAGAGATGAGGCTACAGTTAGAACGGCTGAATATCAAAGAAGGATTACGAAATACTACAGCACAAAAGTCAGAACTAGAACCTTCACAAAAGGAGAATTAGTTTTACGATGAGTCATGGCTAACACAAACAGATGGCCCTCTCGGCCCAAATTAGGAAGGACCCTTGGTCATCCATCAAGAAGTTATGCCCAAAACATATTGACTGTGCAGATCCAATGGAGATCTTGTTCCGAGAACATGGAACTTCGAACATTTAAGACCATACGTCTCAATGATAAAGGAATAAGGAAAAAGACTTTCCTTCAAAGATGGTCATGTAACCAAGGGCACGGAAACCCTTTCGGTAGCTTAAAAGTGACCCAAAAGGGGTCAAGCTGGAAAAAGGTTCAAATCCCTTGTCATCACCAAAATTGGTCAGGACGAGGTATCCCCCGGAGGGGGATGGTGTGTTAGTCTTTCTCCATGCCCAAATCAGAAGGGACTAGGTTAAAGAATCAAAAGCGTAAGCCTCCGTTTCACACTAGAAATGGTCGTTGCGGTGCATATAAAATTAGCACGCCCTGCCTCTGCACGCAGAAGAGTACGCCCTACCTCTGCTCGTAGAACAGTACGCCCTGCCTCTGCTAGAACTAAGCACGTCCTACCTCTGCTCGCAGAAAAGCATGTCCTAACTCTGCTTATGTTCTGCGTTACCCATAGAAGGGAACACAAACCCCTATAATCATCTACGATGGGCAGGATAGGGCACGCGGGGGTGGCGTGTAAGCCTCTATCAGTAAATACAATGGTCAACTTAGAGCACCAAAAGAGTAAACCTTAGTTTTGTGCCTACGATGGCCCCATCTAAGTTTCTAAGACCTTATCATCACCTACGATGGTAAGGATAAGGCGCCTCCTGGAGGGAGGTCGGGTAAGTCCTTGGGTCCTGCTTGTGGATAAGTTAGCCAAGCGCACCGGACGCACATGCCCAAAGAGTGGCCAACAAAGCACATATATCCTCTGCTTTGACATCATAAGACCAGAGAGTGGCACAAGAAGCACGTACAACCTCTTCTTCACAAATAAAATCCAAAGCGGATACCCAAACACAAATACCAGAAATGGATTTCCGGTACTCAATCTCTAGTTGCCTGAACAAGGGTTGCCTCAGGCCTGCTATTTCAATACCTGAATAAAGGTCAGTTCAGGACTTTCATAAATGCCGGAAGGGGATTCCGGTCGTCAATTTCTAAATAACGGAATCTTGGTTGATTTGGCTCTTTAAAAATACCGGAAGGGGTTTCCGGTCCTCTTTCTATATTAATACCCAAATCTAGGTTGATTCGGTTCTTCATAAATGTCAGAAGGGGGGTTCCAGTCGTCAATCTCTAAACACCCGAATCTAGATTGATTCGGTTCTTCACAAATACCGAAAGGGTTTCTGGCCCTCAATCTATATTAGTACCCGAATCTTGGTTGATTCAGTTCTTCACAAATGCCAGAAGGGGGTTTCAGGTCGTCAATCTCTAAATACCCGAATCTGGGTTGATTCGGCACTTCACAAATACTGGAAGGGGTTTCCGATCCTCCATCTGTATTAATACCCGAATATGGGTTGATTCGGTTCTTTATAAATGCCGGAAGGCAGTTTCTCGTCGTTAATCTCTAAATACCCGCATCTGGGTTGATTCGGCTCTTCACAAATATCGGAAGGTGTTTCCAGTCCTCTATCTATATTAATACCCGAATTTGGGTTGATTTGATTCTTCATAAATTCCTAAAGGGGGTTTTCGGTCGTCAATCTCTAAATACCCGAATCTAGGTTGATTTGGCTCTTCACAAATACCGGAAGGGGTTTCTGGTCCTTTATCTATATTAATACCCAAATCTGGCTTATTCGAGTCTTCATAAAGGCCGAAAGGGGGTTTCCGGTCGTTAATCTCTAAATACCTAAATCTGGGTTGATTTGTCTCTTAACAAATACCGGAAGGGGTTTCCGGTCCTCTATCTATATTAATACCCGAATATGGGTTGATTCAGGTCTTCACAAATGCAGGAAGAGGATTTCTGGACTTCGATATTCAGGTTATCCAAGTAAGGGTTGGTTTAAAGCTACTATCAAAGCAGGAAATCGACCATTGGCTCTCAATCTTTAACGTACAAGAAAGATCTACCAGCGACTTGTAGGATTCGTGATGCAATCCACCGTTAAGAAACAACTCACAAATGAATAGAAACGAGTCTGGAATGAAAAGTTTGACTTGGAAAGTCAAAAACACCCCTTCACTAGGGGCCAAATGTTACTACCAAAATTAACCCTTGACATAGGCTGACAGTGAAGGGGTATCGGAGAAACACAAGCACAGAAGAATCTTCCGAAAGCAAAAAAATCGAATAATATAAAGAACCGAAAGAAGGAAAGAATGATCTGAGAGCAGCATAAACCAATACCTCCCAGGAAGAAAGGAGTTCAAAGTCTACAAAATGCCAACGAAGTTTATCCGGAAGGGTCCCTCCGATAGTGGGACCTTATAGAGAAAGGTCACTTAAGTCAGAAGCTAAGAAAGAAAGGGGCAAGAGTCTTAGCAACAACAATCCGGAAGGGCAGAAGGGTTGTCGGTATCAACCTGCTTAATACCGATACACCAGGAGATAAAGAATCATGATTATCAAGCCAAAAGTGCATTAAGATTATCCAAAACCAGCTTCCGAAACATCTGCTGCATAAACACCAAAAGGTCGCGCTGACAAACAACAGAAAGCTCATCCGGGGTTACCTTCTGGAAGACTAGGATATATCCAGAGACCCCACTGGAAGGCAAACCGGAACCCTAGGAAGGATACAGGCTATCCATACTAAACCACCTAGTACAAACACCAACAGCGGTTCCGAACCGATAGTTATTTACATACAACTTGAGGACAATCTCCTCTAAGTATTTATAAGAAAACCGGGAGCCTACATCCGAAAGCTTATAACCAAGAGCATAGAACAGAAGGCTCAATGACCTTCGAGGAAAAGCTACTATATCAACAAGCACATGTCACTCTTACAGAAGCCCCAACCAGCCGGGACCTTCTTTCCAGAAGCTGTCATCCACACCACAAAGTGGCCGGGAGCTAAAACAACCGAAATCAAGGAGGAAGGTAGCCGACGAAGGTATCCGCAGGCCCAACGGCTCAATAGTAGAAGGGTCCCCGATTTATCTATAAATAAGACCCCATAGGTCACATTTAGGAGGACGGATTTTTCATTTCTCAATCCTGTTCTTTTTCTTTAAGCTGCAAACCCTAATTTTCAAATCGGATTGGGGATTTCTTCAACTCTTGTAATACATCTACAATTTATGAATGAAGAATTCCGAGACTTAAACATCTTGCAATTTGATAATCTTGTTGTGCCATCATGATGAAATAGGGAGTTAACACTAACCTTTCGTATGAGAAAGTTGATCATGGCACCTTCGTGTAAGAGGAAGGGCTTCATAGAAATTTGAAGTCCTCCTCTTTCTATCTTGAGGAATTGCAATGTTGATCAACACTCTAATAATTATCCTAATGCTTCCTACTTTGAAAAGGAGGTTTTTCGCAGGCTTATAGCTTGATCTCTGACGCAACCAAGGCCCTTCTAGCCGATTCGATGCGGAAGGGTCATCCGAGTTAATTAGCATTATGATGCCCTTTTTTCGAATATGGAGAAGCATAAGCCTGTTTTCTTCTTGTCACAATATATATCATCACATTCATGATCTAGGGAGTAACTAATTTCATAGGACCTTTGTTGTGTCAAGCTAAGTAAACCTTCTTCAGGTCATTTCGGAACTCCACTGTACTGTAAGTGTGATATTCACCCCTTGAGGGAAGAATAACTAATCTTCAGATCCGGGATTCTAATGCTTAAGGAAATGTAGATTTAACTAAGTAACACTGGACTTCGAATATCCTTCAGTAACCCTGGATCATGACTGTGTCAAATTTCTTGAACACATGTCCCAAATAACTTACTCCGGGTGTTGACAGAAAATAACGTTAACAATTACCACTTATATTAGTCCCTTTCAACAGTTTAAAATCTTTTACAATCCCTTTTATTCCCTTAGGCCTTTGTTTGCATTCATTTTAATATTCCAATCTAGCTTATACTGCTTAACCATTTATTTATTAATATCTTGTAATTCCCATTAATTTATAATTCAAATAGTTTTAAAAATATAAATAAATCTTTGATGTTTATTTTTAAAATAAACATCATATTTCAAATATATATATATAACTTTTAAAACGTTCACAATTGATTTAATATCGATTTCAAAAATCTTTTATTTTATCGTTGGTACTAATGAGGTAAATGTCTACTAAAGTACCAAAGCGTGAAATATAAACCAATTTCACATCCAAATGAACACAACAAATCATATTGAAAAACATTATCAATATTAGTGAGGAATCCTGTTGGATTCCTCCAACCTATCAATTCCTGCATCACAAATTCATATTTCTACATATATAATAATAAAATAAAATTTAAAAACTATTGGTGAGGAATCCAGTTAGATCCCTCTAACCTGTTATTCCTTGCATCCAAATAGGTTACCTCAAATAAAATTATTTAATAAGAATTATCCAAATTTTAAACTAATAATTCTATAACATAAATAATAAGTATTTAACATCAGCCAATTTATTTGACAAGACAATTTAAACAATTAAATTAAACACGTTTACTTTATAAACGTGACCAATAAGGTAAGTTACCACCATTGGGTCCAATCATTAAAATAACGATTTGGTTTTTAATTAAATTAAACGAATCGTTTAATTTAATCGGTCCAATCAATATATAGATATATATTTAACAAGCAGTCAACCGTTAGCAACCATAGCACACAATTATAAAACCTGACTTATATAAAATATAAGTGGGAAGAACTAAGTGAGTTTAACTCACCTTGATTTCCATTTATCCTTGAAATGGCTCGATTTCAGTTAAATTAAAAAGTCGTTTAATTTAACTGAAAAATCCTACTGCATCCAAAACTGTCTATATCAGTTCTATGATGTTGAACTCGTCAACACGTTCGCAATGTAAGTTGTTTGGCTCAATTCTGATAAGTCGATAAAATGTTATTATCATTTAAGTAAAACAAATTTGATATATAATTAATCCCAAAATCCTTGGTTAATAAGTTAAATACTTTATTAATTTTTATACGTTCAATCAACTCTATTTCCTCTTCGCGTGAATTTATGCTTCGCTCCAGACCCTCATCTCAACCTGTTGCATTCGAACTTCCCTCCATCGTGGCCACGTACCTTCACTGGATGATGATCAGAGACCGACCCTCGATGCGCGTCACTGCCACCTTTCGTACCCAGAATCCCTTTGTGCTCAACGTAGTCCTTGGTCACGACTCCCCCTTCGAACATCGCAGGTTCTCAACGCAGTTATGGCCAACTAAGTACTACAAATATGATCGTGGCTGTGCGCGAGAAAGATCCCACGGAGCTGAGTAGATTTGTTGTTGGAGAATTTGGCTACAGCTCATCAAAACGAATGATTTTGGGTGAAGAAGATTATCAAGTTTAGATTGTTCAGAATAGGTTAGAGGCAGCTACATGGCATTTGACCACGAGAATACGTTTGACTAACGCTTCTTACGGTTATGGCTGGTGGGTTATATATATAGTATGGGTTTTAATATTAAATTATTATTATAAAGACTTCATCGTGAAGTAATGCGAACTCATTCCATACAATCTCCAATCAAAATGAAAATTATATTCCTAGCATAAATCGATATTCCGAACACGATAGAAAATGTTTCAATGAATTCCGAGATCGTTTGTGAAAATTTCTTTATAAATCATATATGAGAATCGACACGCATTTAAATTGCGTATCACAAAATAAATCCAAATAACCTGAAATTTGAAATACTACAAAAATAAATCATTATGGATTTAATAAAATTAATTTCGCTGAAAATGGAGTTTGTTAGAAAATCCATTATTCTTAATTTCCAATTTAAATCGATAAAATGAATAAATAAAATATGTTGCATTTACAACTACCGTTGTCACATACGACATCGGTTTACCATGAAATTTGGTTTCATACAATAGTTTAACATTATGGTTCCAATGAAACTAATTTCATTGAAAACCGAAGTCATTTGCAAGATGGGCTTTCTTATGGATTATAATAATATCAACAAAATATTAATTAAATTTCAAATAATTAAATTAAATAATAATAAATTATTATTATCATAAATATCCAATTGGAATATATGGATAACTTCAAATATAAACAAATATGGATTATACAACTCAATATTAACATTTCGAGCTAAATGATAACCAATTTATATTAAAAGTCCTCATTAAATTTATTAAATAGATGTCATATTTCAATAATGATTTCATAACGACTATTTTAAAATTTGAATTGGACATAACTAACAATCTATAACATGAAATCTCGATTTTACTCTTTCATTAGAAAATTATAATCAGCAAGATTCAGACGTTTCTTGTTTCATGGAATTCCGACTTATCGGATCCTGTATATTCAATTGAAGTTTAAAACTCAATATTACGAACTACTGCGACGTTACGAGATCGTTTTAAATCAAACATAAATATACTTTTAAACTCCGTTTATAAACGAATTCAATATTATAAATCCATATATATTTCAAATTCAATATTTAAAATGATTAAATAATATAAATATCTAACTACCAAAAATACGGGACGTTGCACTTTTTCTATTTTAGTTGTATATGTATTATGCTGAAATTTAATAAGTATAATAATTTCAACTAGATCGATAAGTATTTGAATCTAGACACTATTTTAATATCATGAGATCTTACATAAAATGCTTTGGTTATCATAAGGTTAAAAACCCATCTATGTTTAAGTGTTATGTAGACTTACAAGATGCATTTTATTTCAAAAGGTTTATAAGCTAATAAGAAATAAATTTCTTGTTACTTGAGTTTTCTCACACTGGTTTTCCAGACTGACCTAGACGCTCTTTCATGATAATTCCCGGGTTAGGCCAATCATATTTGATAGGCTAGATTAGATGCTTGGAGCTTGGAAGAGGAGTAGGAGTTTAAGACATATTTTTATAGATTCATATTTTTGTTATGCTAATGTTCTCTATTGTTGTCTGAGTTGGTTTAGACAGATTGCTGTAACTATCCAGGTTAGTTTAGTAGGTTACTTTGATATTGTTCGTACATTATATGAATTAGGTTTTCATTTGTAAAGTTTGCCATATATTATATGTTATCATCTGTAATTTTGAGATTCTTTTCAATCATATTTCCCTTTAACCCCTAATGATTTGGTTTTCGGCACTTAGATGTTCAGCACAAGAATATCGTGAATGTATTAGTATCGACTCTGAGCGTTAAAAATCAAATCGTTACATGACCTTCCCTAATGCATAAGCTATATGAGTCCCCTATATTCATAGTTCTTATCCAAAAACTTAAGAATTTAAACACGTGGTTTACTTCATCTCAATTTTAAATCATAAATATGCTTCAGCTTAGCATATTAAATCAAATTCATGTTCCAAAACAATTGAAAACAAAATTCTCCAATGGTATCGATATCCTACCAAAAAAACTCGAAATAAACACTGATGATGTCATGATCATCAACAAAATTATTCTTGATCAATCATTGAGAATGAAGTACTCTTTATTTCATAAAATTATTTTCTAAATTTCCAAATCATCAAAAAATTCATTAGTGTTTACTCATAACTTTTGAAAACAATTTTTCAAAAACACCAGGATTGAATTCTCAAATTTTTCGTTTAAACCCAGTTCACATTATAAACCTATTTATAAATTTATAACACATAAATTTAATTTGCTACCCTATCCTTGATCTTAAGAGGAAAATATTACTCGTAAGCTGACCAAGTAAAGAAAATCAACCAACATATGATAATGATTGAATATTATTACTCCTAGCATACAAGCACTTCCTAAATATGTGTAATAATTTAGAAATTATTCTTTCTTGTATAAAATATAATTTTCAATGAAAATTATTTCATTTAAAAAATCTTTAAACCAATACTGTATCAATTTGCCTTGTTTAAGCATTTATAAATTCCTACTGATATAGTTGTTCCTTCTGCATCGATAGAATTCAGAATCCACTCAAAAGAACAACCATCACAGTATAAAACATTTTATAGACTAATAAATACACTCTCTCTTATATATACTCTCAAACTTGTAATAAGGCATTCCATTACCTTATCTCTTATTGAGTTTATCAGATCCAAGGTTCTCGCTCAACTTTCAGCTATTATACCACTTTGTAACGACCCAATTTTTGGGCCCTATGAGTCGACACTAATACATCCTTGGTATTCACGCACGAACATCCAATGTCAGAAAACTAAATCATTTGGCATAAAAGAAAAATAAGATAGAATAGAACCTCACAATCGCAGCAGAAAACATATAATGTATAATAAGTCTTTACAAAAGAAACTTGTAACAACCCGCCCGGAATGGGGCTAAATTTCGACCCTAAAAAGGAAAATCAAAACTTATAGCCACTTTATTATGGATCGTCGGTTCTGATAAGGAAATGATATAACAAATAATCAAAGCATGCTATAACGAAATCAGAATCTCACACAACGGAAGGGATAAAATATAATAACTTAAAATAGATGTACCTTTAGTTTAAATCCATCATAAATATTAGCTACAACGGGTCTCATGCAATAAAAGGTACACCAGTATCAAATATCCCAATATAATAAAACTGACATAATGCCTAATAACTATCACCATTAGGATCCATCATCGTTTCTTCCACTGAGTCGCTACTTCACCTAAATATATGTTGGATATGTTGAGGAGAGGGGTCAGAACATAAAGTTATGTACGACCCAAATATAGTATTTACTTAAAGTCCATACCCTAGATTTAACATATTACATATATCAAGGTATGTCTATGCAACACACAAAAACAAAATATCTAACTAATGAGGTGGATATCCAAATCAATCGCTCATTAGTGTATTTAGGGTAAAGGCCCAACGAGGCCGGCATTCTCGGTCATTTATGGCCCTATTAAAGGTGGATTCTTATGATCTCTTATAACCCTGAGGCGGACCCTAGACTCTTAAGAACCTGTCCTAATACGTCAATGTTCTTAAGTCTATAATCTCACTTGTAATATGGGAAGTAGTATAACGAACGTTACTACTTAACTGATATTACGGTAGAACACTTATGTCGCTTAAGACTTCCCTTAGACACTTGATGTGCATGCTATGGCCACATATCTTTTATAAACCAGTCATGTCCCTAGTTGATCCCGTATAAGATTCTAGAGGAAGTGGACATCCCCTGTGAGCTGCCCTACTCTGTTACCGCTATGCCTGACCACTTTAGAGAAGGAGGACCCATAGACTTACTTCGAATATAATAAGGGTGAGTCCATGACTTTGGTTCCTCTCCAAGGAATAAACCTTCGGAGGGGATCCTAGACCCAACTACTTAAGACCCAAAGTAGATAAGAGAGTCAATCGCTTAAGACCTTCTCAACGTGTAGTAAACATGTCTATTTCCACACAATATATATATATATACATACATACATACATACATACACCAGACCTATCATATCAAACCATATACTTGTAGATGTCGGATATGCTGGGCGGTTTTGGGCAGGCTTCTACTACAAGTAGTTTTAACCTCGTGCCATAGTGTACTAAGTTTTGAATGACCCATAACACCTACACCTCTCACATTAGTTCGGCCTGCTTCTGATTGCTGGATTTGCCAGTTGGTTGCGGGAGGCTTATACCACAAATGGCAACTAACCTCGTGTCTTAGTGTCACTATTAATATACATACAAGCCATTCTATACAGACACAAGCAATCAAAATATATGGCGACACTTCAAATTCAAATCCTATCCAGTCGCATTTATTTCATCATTATTATGTTAATTACGTTGATTACGCTATATAAGTATAATATATAAAACGTATAAATAACGCTAATTTTCATACGAACGAGAGAACGTACTAAGGAGAAAAAAATTGTCAACTTGTCTTAAGTTTAAGGTATACAAGTTAATTTTCATGTTTTAACCGCTACATTTAAGGCATGGTGGCATAATTGTACAATAACAAATAGCAGTGAATGGAAAATACAACATACATACAAATTTCAACTTGCATCCTAGGCATATTGGAATAATTTTAGTAATGGACCAAGAATAGAGTATAGTATACATATATACACATATATACATAAATATATACATGTAAATACATAGACTTATCTAATTTACCCTTTTCAATATATTGCACATAAAAATGTTCATATTTGATAGACTTCAAATTTGAATATGTTTGGATTCAGAATAGATCCCAAACATAATAAAATAATGAATCAAACCAAATCTAAACCTTTTTAGGTTACAATCAAATATTTATACATAAGGATAAATTACATAAAATAGAAGACATTACACCTTTTTATTCTCAGTTCATTACTAAGACGAAGATCCACAAATCCAATATTGACAATTCTTGCGTAATACATATAAATAGAGGATTTAGAGGTTTTGCATTTTTATATTATCGTTGTACCAAATCCTCTTAGCCATACAAATCAATATGTTAATCTACAAAAAGTAGAATATGCCTAAGGAAATACAATATTCCACCACAGATCTAAAAGGAAGAACAATAGAATTCTTGCTATAGATTCAGATCTGGATTCAGCCTTCGTGATAAACGTGCTCCAATCCTTCTAATATATATATATATAAGAATCATCTTTAGAATATTATGCATATCTAAAACTAAATTCCAGAATTTATATTAAAATCTTAATGGATTTAGATTAGAGAAAAGATAGAATGGAGGTTAGAGGAATAGAAAAGAAATTCCTAACCTTTCTGGAATTCAGCCATGGAAGAAGGATAATGTGGACGCGGAGGTAGAGAGAGTGGTTAGGGTTTAGTTGTGAAGTCTAGGGGTCTATTTGTAGTTCTTGTGTAAGTTAGGGCCGTAGGATTATTTAGATATAATCCTCGTCGTCCAATTATATATTACCCCTAAAAATCTGACCAAACCTAGCATTATTGGGCGTTTCATCCGCTAAAAGGTCGACCTCCCCTCTAGAAGGGCAGTTGACCAGCGGTCGACACCCCTTCTAAAGGGGTGTTTGACCTCTTGATCGCTGAAGTGCCCAATAAACGTATGTTGGGCTAGGGTTTTAAATTATATATAACGTTTATTTATTTGCTTTATATCTTACCTTATTTACAATATTCTTTGTCCCTTCCTTCTTATCTTTATTTTGAAATTCAAACAGTCCAATTTATTTTATTTCTTGGATATATATTATTATCTAACCATATATATATGTATGTATGTATATATATGTATATATATATATATATATATGCGTTCACCATCTAATTTCATTTGATTGTAACTTCTTTATACTATCACCATTTTCAGCATATTATATATGAAAACGGTTCAGAACTTTGCCATGAATCCGAATAAAAGATTTTCATAGCCAAATTCTTAGTGCTACAAAATCTCATTTTCCAGCCTATTCATATTTTATTATTAAATTGTTTATTTCCATTAGTTATTAATATTTATATATTTAGGTATATTTTACGGGGTGTTACATTCTCCTCCCCTTAAAATAGATTTCGTCCTGAAATCTGTTTAAAGGGGCGAAAAAACACAACTCGCTCTACACATCTATGTTGTACACCTATGTTATTTATAATTCATCCATAAATATCCATGACCCGTAGTGATTACGAACTGCAAGCTTACTAAAGTGAGCTCTATCCTAGCATGTATATGTAATAAGTGATGCAGTATGTATGCAAAACACCCTAATATGCAAGTATTTCTATATGAGTGTGATGTGCAATTGTGTTGCATCCATTTCCTAACATCCAATCTAGCAACCACAGTGCAGCCAAAAATCCTAAATTTTCGAGGGAGGCTACAAAATTTAATATTTTCATGCCTTTCCTCAAATTCTTATGTACTCGAACCATTTTAAATATTGAGGAATCTTGAAGTTCCATGCTCCATAACTTTTATGGTGGCACGAAACTCCCAAGGTTCTGCCTTTGTCCCCATTTGTTGATTAGTCCCTGCTAAAAATTCATTTGTACCGTGAAGGTATCTTATCAAACATAAAACTTTTATGGGTTCTTATTCACAATATCATATCTAATCCTAATTTAGGGAAAGCCCAAGATATACTATTGACTCATTATCCTCCACAGCCTGCCTAATCAAATTAGACATTTTTTCTAAAGTCTAACCACAAATTTGGTTCAAGTAGAATTTTGTCAATGGTCATCTCATCAACACTTTGGTATTTTAAGTGGCCTCCTTGAAGTTCTTCAAGAACGCTTACCAATTACCAAATAGATAATTATGCTACTCCTATAAACATTATTGTTATCCCTATTATTTAAGAGATAATTGCGGCAGTTCTTCTTCTTATCCTTCATTTTGGTCTCCAATCTTCAAGTGAAGTTTGATCCAAAAAGAATTCACTAAATAAAGTCTCCAGATCTAACTAATTAATGCCTAATCTATAATAATGACTAGAATATTTTCCTATGCTCAAATTTGCTGGAAATTATATTCCAATAAGGTCATTTGTTATAATTTTCATAAATTTGCCCAGCAATAATATTAACGTATTTATAATTACAAGGAACGGGTATTGTTTTATTTTGGATGGATAGTGAAATTACACGCAAACATGAAAAATTACACATAACATCCTTTTCATTTTGAGCATATTCCTCATAATTTTAAATAGTCTTTTTTTAATAATGGCAAAAGGGCTAATTTATAAAAATTAAACAAGTACCTTTAAACAAACTAAAACATGGTTATATTCAAACTATAAGGTTGATGCAACTCCTATATTTCATATTTTATGTTCTTATTCTTGAGGGTGGAATTCCATGAGGCTAAATTTCCAAAAATCCATAAGACCAATACACTTCCTCTATGTAGGCTATAAATCTGATTCCGTTATTAACTTTCAGATTCCATATATAGTAAGTTGCTAGGTTGAATGTCCCCAGTGAGGTTCTTCCTCTATCTACACCTTTATCTTAATAATTAATAAGGGTTTTAAATCCCAACATCTCATGCATAACAGGGATTTGTTACTTATATAACATTTATACCCTTATCTAATCAATATAGGGGAACCATTAACGATCACAGTCTAAAAATTATTTTGGAAGTTTCTCTCTTACAATTAAGTGGTCTAAATAGTGTTGAAGTCTCAATCTAAATGCTTAAGATGCCAAATCCATACCATTAAATTTTCTACCTTTTTCTTTCCTATAAATGTGGGTTCGTTCAAATATATATCTACCATTAGACCGTTCCCCAAATACTTATTTAATTCCTTCAAGGTCCTTCAAGTTTGAAATATATCCATTTTTCATCAAACTAATTTGTCATTTAAATCAGTCCCTAAAACATCCCTATTACTACCAAAATTAATCCCTGACATAGGCAGACAGTGAAGGGGTATCGAAGAAAGACAATCACAGAAGAATCATCCAAAAGCAAAATGTTGAATAATAGAAAGAATCGAAAGCAGGAAAGAATGATCTGAGAGTAGCATAAACCGACACCTCCCAGGAAGATAGGAGTTCAAAGTCTACAGAATGCCAACGAAGTTTATCCGGCAGGGTCCCTCCGATAGGGTGACCTTATAGCGAAAGGTCACTTAAGTCAGAAGCTAAGAAAGAAGGAGATAAGAGTCCTGGCAACGGAAGGGCGGAAGGGTTGTCGGTATCAACCTGATTAATACCGATACACCGGGAGATATCAAGAGGATCAAGCCAAAAGTGCATTAAGATTATCCGAAACCATCTTCCGAAACATCTACTACACAAACACCAAAAGAATGCACTGACAGACAACATAAGGCTCACCCGGGGTTACCTTCCGGAAGACTAGGCTATACCCAATGACTCCACCGGAAGGCAAACAGGACTCCTAGGAAGGATATAGGATATCCATACTAAACCACCTGGTACAGACACCAACAGCGGTTCTGAGCCGACAAATATCTACATACATCTTAAGGACAAGCTCCTCTAAGTATTTGTAAGAAAACCGGGAGCCTACAATCGGAAGCTTATAACCGAGAGCATAGAAAAAAAGGTTCAAGGACCTTCCAGGAAAAGCTACTATATCAACAAGCTCATGTCACTCTCACAGAATCCCCAGTTGGCTGGGACCTTCCTTCCGGAAGCTGTAATCCATACCACAAAGCGGACGGGAGCTAAAACAACCGAACCAAGGAGAAAGGCAGCTGACAAAGGTATCTGCAAGCCCAACGGCCCAACAGCAGAAGGGTCCCCGATTTCTCTACAAATAAGACCCCAGGGGTCACATTTAGGAGGACATATTTTTCATTTCTCAATCATATTCTTTCTTCTTTAAGGAGAAAACCCAAATTTCCAAATCGGATTGGGGATTTCTTTAACTCTTTTAATACATCTACAATTTACAAATGAAGAATTCCTAGACTTAGATATCTTGCGATTTGATAATCTTTTTGTGCCGTTATGATGAAACAGGGAGTTAACATTAACCTTTCATATGAGAAAGTTGATCATGGCACCTTCGTGTAAGAGGAAGGGCTTTCTCCTTACGGTTAATCCATCAAAAATTAACTTGGTAAATTTATTGCTCCATGGCAGGAAAGATGAAATCAAAAAGATTGGAAGATTGAAACAAGGAACCGGCTCCTAATGCAACCCTTGAATAAAACATGGATCTAACACTTAATCTGAACAATAACGAAAGAGGAGCCACACCCAGCCTAGCACAACCACCAAACCCAAACACCATGGAAGATAATGTCGTAAGAATTCTGCCTTTGAGAAGCAACTCCAAGAGATGCAAGCTCAGATGAATGCTGCTCAAGCACAGAATTCTTCAAGACTCACCTAATCTAGTCAGAGAGAAACGAACGAGTCTCCGAAAAGAAAGGCTTTCATTCAACACTCTGAAGTAAAGAAGAAGTCCCATTTGACAAGAGTAGACCACCAAGGAAACAAATGCGAGCTGGAACAGTCCGGGAGTTCCACTTCCAAAGGTTATGATCCCAAAAGAGCAAACTATGACAACACGGAGGCTTATCTTAATGACATCGCTCAGAAGACCATCAAAGACTTGCTGGGAAGTAAGGGGAAGAGGACCCAAGATGATATGCGTTTGATCCCAATCAGGAGTTAAGAAAGGAGTCCCCAGAATTAATCCAGGGATTAAGAGATGAGGCTGCGGTCAGAACAGTTGAATATCAAAGAAGGATTACGAAATTCTACAACACAAAAGTTAGAACTAGAACCTTTGCAAAAGGAGAATTATTTTTACGAAGAGTCATGGCTAACACAAAGAACTCAGCAGATGGCCCTTTCGACCCAAGTTGGGAAGGAGCCTTGGTCATCCATGAAGAAGTTATGCCCAAAACATATCGACTATGCAGATCCAATGGAGATCTTGTTCCGAGAACATGGAACTCCAAACATTTAAGACCATACTCAATGATAAGGAATAAGGAAAAGGACTTTCCTGGAAAGATGGTCATGTAACCAAGGGCTTGGAAACCCTTTCGGTAGCTTAAAAGAGACCCAAAAGGGGTCAAGCTGCAAAAAGGATCAAATCCCTTGTCATCACCCAAATTGGTCAGGACGAGGCATCTCCCGGAGGGGGATGGTGTGTTAGTCTTTCTCCATGCCCAAATCAAAGGTTGCTTGGTTAAAGAATTAATAGTGTAAGCCTCCATTTCACACCAGAAATGGTTGTGTCGGTGCATCTAAAATTAGCATGCCATGCCTCTACTCGCGGAAGAGTATGCCTGCCTCTGCTAGAACTAAGCACGTCCCACCTCTGCTCGCAGAAGTGCACGTCCTACCTCTGCTTATATTCCGCGTTACTCAAAGAAGGGAATGCAAACCCCTATAATCACCTACGATGGTCAGGATATGGCACACCTCGGAGAGGGTGGCGGGTAAGCCTCTATCAGTACCTACAATGGTTAGTGTAAAGCATCAAAAGAGTAAACTTTAGTTCTGTGCCTACGATGGTTCCTCTAAGTTTCTAAGACCTTATCATCACCTACGATGGTCAGGATAAGGCGCCTCCTGGAGGGAGGTCGGGTAAGTCCTTGGGCCCTACTTGTGGATAAGCTAGCCAAGCGCACCGGACGAACAGGCCCAGAGAGTGGCTAACAAAGCACGTACATCCTCTGCTTTGACATCATAAGCCCGGAGAGTGGAACAAGAAGCACGTACAACCTCTGCTTCACAAATCAAATCTGAAGGGGATACCTAAACACAAATACCGGAAGTGGATTTCCGGTACTCAATCTCTAGTTGCCTAAACAAGGGTTGGCTCAGGCCTGCTATTTCAATACCTGAATAAAGGTTAGTTCAGGACTTTCATAAATACCGGAAGGGGGTTTCCGATCGTCAATCTCTAAGTACCTGAATCTGGGTTGATTCGGCTCTTTATAAATACCGGAAGGGGTTTCCGGTCCTCTATCTATATCAATACCCGAATCTAGGTTGATTCGGTTCTTCATAAATACCTATAATGTCCCATATTTTTATAATAATTAATTTATTGAATTATTTAATTAGTGATTTAGAGAATTAAATGGTTGTTTAATTAAATAATATTGAATATTTAATTAATTTAAATAATAGAATAATATATTTAATTCCGAAATAGTTAGAAATAGTGAATTGACAATATAATGTGAACTGGACAATTTAAAATATTTAATTCAGCTTAGAATTAGAATTGGAATAACGAATATATTATTTGAACGACAACTGAACGTATAATTTATATTATAATTATAATCGAGCTTGAAATGGCGCATCAGTTCGCTATTTGGCGATTCGAACTTTAAATGAATATACAGAATCCGTTTTAAATTGGATTTCTATGAAATAAGAAAAGTTCTGAGCTGGTGAAGTGTATTTTTCTAATGGAAGAGAAAATTCGAGATTTCGCCGGGTAGATTTTGATTTATGTCCAGATCAAATTTTCGAAAAGTCGCTATGGAATTCCTTTATAAATTATAACGATTTATTTATATTGTAAATGGATTTTTCAAAATAAATTGAATATTGATTCAACCGAGATTTGAATATCGAGTTATAAATCCAATTGGAACTATATGATATTCTATTGTGAATATATACGATAATATTTATTTAAAATATTAAATTTAATTGTTTTTAAATATATTTAATATTTAAAAGGGTTTATTTAGAGCTTTAAAAATAGCCAGTTTTGCAAACGACCTCCGTTTTCGACGAAACTAATTTTGTTGGATCCGTAATATCAAATTATTGTTAGATTTCAAGTTTCGTGATTTTTAGGGTCAGTTCGTGGTCGTACAGATTTTTAATGTGAAAAACAATCAGTATTTTGATGGTTAAAAATACGCTGTGTGAGCAAACGAAGTCGAAATTCGACGAAACCAGTTTCGTTGGGTCTGTAATGTCAACTTGTAACTGCATGTCCATTTTCATGATTTTTGGGTATTGTATGTGGGCACAAGGATTTTTAAACATGAATGTAAAAAATGATAGCTTAAATATTAATTTAAAATTCGAATAAAAAAATATTTAAACTACCCTATAAATATACCTTAACTCTCCTAACCCTAATACACATTTTCTCTTGTCAAAACTCAAGAACGCCGCTACCAGGAGAAAATCATTTAAGCTAAAACGAATGTCCAAAAATCAAAATCAAATCAGAGGGATAGTAAAAAAAAAATCCGAAACATCCATAAATGGAATCACTGAGTGTTCCTCTTTAATCCTATACCCAATTTATGGAGTACGATCCGAGTTTTCTATTGGCCTATTTTCCAGCGGCAACTAGGGTTGATGATCGATCTGTGTATAAGCACCGACTCAAGTTTTGTGTATTATTTTCATGATCTAGGAGTAAAACCGCACTTGTGTGCTAATTTCTGGTTATTTCCGAGCAAATAGCTGTCGATGTTGTTAGGGTTCACTCGCGTGGATGGGTAGAAGTCGCGAGATGTACAGGTGCTGCGAGTTAAGTATTTCAATGATGGGGTGATAGAGGATTCAAAAGGGATGGTATTGGTGATCTCGGTTTTGTTAATCGTGGAGTGAGAAGGGAGAGAGCGGTGGAAGAAGAGTTCGGTTATGGTTTGATTTGCTTCATGAGGAGCAGCAGAAGTCACAGGGAAGATGGATTGGTTTAGCGGGTTTGGGTTTTTGCTGGTGGGATGCTGGGCTCAAGGTAAAAGGTTAAGGCCCATAAGGAAATAAATGTTTAATTTGAAAGTGAGTGCATGTACTTGCCAAGTATAATATAGTACACTCGGATCGTGTTATATGGAATAACACACAACTACTTGTCTAATACAATAGATATGCAAATAAATATAAAGTAGAATAAGATATCACAGATGAATAAATGCAGTAAAAGAAAAATCACACCAGAGATTTTTATACTGGTTTGGAGCACCGTCCTACGTCCAGTCCCAGACTTCTATCTGAAATTTCACTAATCAACAACCTCACTTAACTCGGAAGAAACAGGTTCACAACACTCGAGCAGCCGAACGGGATTTCACGCCTCTATCAACACGAGGACTTCACAACTTGGCTCTTACAACATGGAGGACTTCAATACTTGCCTCTAACAACACGGAGGACTTCAAACAAGACGAGTAGACTTGTAATTTGACAATGTGTGTTCTCAATAACACGAATTTGTCAATTCTTGTACAACCTTCCTATAATCTTATCCTCAAATAGAATTTGTGCTTGTGAAGATTTGGAAGATGATACCGTGTTTGAATCAAAAAAATAATATATAAATTCTAGGATTTAAGAACGATATTGTGAAGAATATGAGCGTTTGAGTGCTTGAGAGTTCAAGAATGAAATCAACAATATAGAGAATAGATAGAAAGAATTGGTTATTAGAATTGATGATTTCAAAGTGTTTATATAGGAGAAATTAGTTGTAATCTTTGGTAAAGAGTTACAATCAATAGATATGATTATTGAAGAAAAGAAGGAGAAGCAACCCTTGGAGGAATGGAAGTGACTATTCAAATAGTTGTTTCTGTTTAAAAATGGTCGGCAGGTCAAAACGGACCAGTAGATAGGAATTTAAATATATTATATGTATATGTGTGCACGTTCATTGCGCAAACTGGGTAAAAACGGTCGACCGGTCTGTTTTGGGCAGTCGACCGGTATAGCCCAGTTTGCACAATATACGTGCATACATATACATAAGTGTATATATATAAACATTGATTATTTGAGGATAGATTTTAACAATAATGAACACTATTGTCATACCAAATAATCAATTTCTAAAAACTAATACCATATGAAGCTCCTTATCAGTGAACGTCGCCTTTTTGTTGATCATCGCGCATTACTTTGACATTAATCAAAATTCCTTGACTCAACATTCTCCCCCTTTTTGATTGATGACAATATATCTCTGAATCTCCCCCTGTATATAATCTCCCCCTGAATTTGTGCGTGTATAATAATTGTTATTCCTGCATACACAATGTTAGTACAACTTTTCCTTATATATATATATATATAATGTTAGTATCATATTTTTTCCCTTTTGTCATCGACAAAAAGGACTAAATAAGCACATAAACATTGAAAGCAATACTAGCAGAGATTAAAGAAACATAACACATAACATAGAGCACAGAGTACAAGCATACATAGGTCTGAGTTAGAAATAAAAAGCAACGACACCATTTAGGTACAAGTGTCGGATTAAGTCTGGAAATAATAAACGCATAAGTTCATAAAACGTTACTCGGATTACATTTCCTCGCCTTCTTCTTCTTCTTCCTCTTCTTCAACTTCAACCATTTTAGATTTACCTCGACCTCGTCCGTGACTAGTGTCAGAGTTAGTGCCCTCCTCCGAAGATGTCCAAGTAAAGGATGGAGGAGCTGGACGTTTGTCGGGGTCCTGTGCTAGCATGGAAGAAGAGGATGTTCCATAAGATATTGCCTCCCATATAGACGCGAAGAACGACTTAAGTTTGTTAAAACGCTTATTTATTTTTGTGTCCATATGCTTAAGTCGAGCTTCAAGTAGAAATTGATTTTGAGCAATGGTTTCAAGACTTTCTTTTGTGGAGGAAGTCGAGTGTAGAAATTCACCTCTTTGGGTTTTGGACGAGAAGGTTGAGACGAGGTTCTTTGGTGTCCTTGTTCCTTCCATTGTTTGAAAGGAGTGATATTAAAATAAGGTTCAGGAAGTTTCATTCGCTTGATTGAAGATTTATTTATGCATTTTGGCTTTGAAATGGTTGACGGAGGAGGATTGATTCCACAATCAAGTAAGAGTCGCATAATATATTCATTATAGAAAAGATGCGGCTTATTCAACTCATTGACTTGTAAGATTTCATCGAATATCATTTCAATCCAGTTTATGCGAATCCCTCCATAAATTGCATATAAAGCTTTGAAATTTTCTTTGTAAACAACGTCGAAATTTC
>JASFAX010002113.1:0-47370 GCA_030737875.1 Allium sativum
CACCCAAGGCAACCACTAGATTTTCTCATGCCACCCGAGGCACCCACTTAACCCCTCATGTCCCTCTACATGCTAATGTGGTTAAGTGTTTCTTAATTAATTAATTAAGAACGTAACCTTTGTAAAGACCTCTCACATTAGACTGTCTTTTATGACCGCTGGTTAAGCCGGTTGGGTCCGGGCAGCCTTATGTCATAACAGAGTCTAACCTCGTGTCTTTACATTAATTACGTATTTAGTTTGTGCCTAAGACCTCTCACATTGGGCTAACATTTGTAGCAACTGGTTAAGCCGGTTGGGTCCGGGCAGTTTTACGCTACAACTGAGTCCAACCTCGTGTCTTAGTCAATTAATTACACCTAATTAATCACCCTCATAATTTTATATTAATTATCCCTAATTAATCAAGTTTTCTTAACATGGGTAGACCTAACTTAATAGGTAAATTCCCATGGGGTAGACCTAACTCAATAGGTAAATTCCCAACACATAGTATGGGTACACCTAACCAAATAGGCAAATTCCCATACTATGTTTATTTATTTTGTGTTATGCATAATTATATTAATTTCACACAATCTTATTAACTTATGCATTTAATTACCCCATCGTTCCCACGTAATTTCGTTCATGATATAACACATATAAAAGGTGTCAACTTGCATATGAATGAACATGTTTCAAAGGTGCCATCTTGCATATTAACAAACACATAACTTGCATATGAACTTGCATAACATGTCACATAACTTGCATATAATATGTCACATAACTTACATATTCATTTTGCATAACAAACTTGCATATTAGCTTATAGACTTGCATAATGTGTCATCATGAACTTGCATATTAATAAACATGTAACTTGCATATTTACATACATGTAACTCGCATATTAACAAACATGTAACTTGCATATAAAGAAACATGTAACTTGCATATTTACATACATGTAACTTGCATATTAACAAACATGTAACTTGCATATTAACAAACATGTAACTTGCATATTTACATACATGTAACTTGCATATTAACAAACATGTAACTTGCATATTAACAAACATGTAACTTGCATAGCATATTACCATGAACTTGCATAACATGCATATGATTACATAGCCCACAACTTGCATATTTAGCATCATGCAAACATAACATACATCATATTAAACTTGCATAAGCTTACATACTCAACATGCATAAACATAAGATTAATGCTAACATCATATCATATGATTCAAAGCTCATTAACCCACATACAAAACCATAAATCTCATCACATCTCATCTAATTAGTTTACCAAAAGATCATCAAAGTGATAGAAACTCACAACTAGCAACTTTGAACACCAAATGAAGAAGATTAAGATGCTAAGAAGGGATTAGAAGTTGATTAGAGAGTGATTAGTATGCAACCCTCTTCATAAAATTAGTGGAGGCCATGAGAGCTAGCATTTTGCCATAGTTTAGTCACTAGGTTTAATTATGAATGAATTAGGGTAGGTTAGGGTCTTATTTATAGATTAGGCAAGTGTTTTAGGCCATAGGATTAACCCTAGATTCAATCCAAGCCATCAAAGCATGTCTTGGGGAAGAAGTCAAGTGTAGGAACCATCTAGGGCCTTTAGATTAAAGATGGACCATGAGAACCATTCAAATGCAAAATCTGCACTTGAGCGAATCGGCCCACGGGTTGACAGCCAAACACCCTGGATTAACCCCTAGTCGACCCAGCGGGCTCGGGTCGACTTCAAAAATCGGCCGGTTCGGTTATTCCCCTCTCCCAATTCGCTGTTTTGAGCATTTTTGCATATTTATTTATTAAATTTTCAATTATATATATATATATATATCAATATATATATATATATATATATATATATATATATATCTACACAACCCATTTCACTTAATTAAGTATACTTTAATTTGGGAATTTTCGTGAAACTTCGCGAGGCCATATCTTGGTCATACGGACTCCGATTTTCGAAAACTCGGACTCTATTTCGCGTATTTTTCCGAGACGAACACAATGGCATAGCCCGTTTCCCTTGATTCCCATTTTAGAATTAAATTCTGCCTCGATTTATGTTATTACAGGTTATTGAAAATACGGGTTGTTACATTCTCCCCTCCTTAAAGGATTTCGTCCCCGAAATCTTCAAGTTAGGAAGAACGTATCCTACCATCCAATCATCCATCTACTCAAAGCATCATCCACGAGCAATCATTGTCCTTACAAGATTCTAAATGCCGGATGGATATATGCAAAAGTGTGTGTATATGTACTTACCTAATGCGAAAATCAGGCGGTTACTGATACAGTAAACCTCCTTAATGCAAACCATGATAGTGCCATGCATCCAATATGTATGCGAAACCCTATTGACACATACAAATTTCTACATGCGTGCACAACCATACACAAAAATGCATCATCCATATGATAACACAGCCATGATACATCCATCAATCTAACTACCACATCCATTTATGCAATATGCAACATGAAGTGACTGAGCCGATCTAGTGCCTAATGTGTGTGTATATGCATCCACGAGCAACCACTAGCAAACAATTGCATCCATATGCATCCATCAACCATAACATGTTTCAAACACATGTTTCAACCATAGGTTTTACCCTATCTAAAGGTCATAGGTATTAGCGAGAGGATATACTCTCAAAAAGAAATGGATACAAAGAACGCATCTTTGCTTCCGTCTCCCAAGTAGCATTGCTTTCGTCATCTCCCCATTGCACTTTAACTAGCTGAACTTCTCTGTTCCTCAACTTCCTAGTTTCTGACCCAAGGATGCGAGTAGGAGCTCGTCGAATCGTCGCATCACGCTCTACCTCTACATCTCTAAGCAAGCTCGGCTCTACTACCTCTGCAGTCTCATGTAAGCACTTCCTCAAATGTGATACATGGAATACATCATGAACACCACTAAGTCTGTCGGGCAACTCTACCCTATATGCCATCCGTCCAATCCTTTCCTTAATAGGAAATGGTCCAACAAACCTCGGTGCTAACTTCCCAACGGACCCAAAGCGAACAACATTTCTCAATGGAGATACTTTGACAAAAACCATATCCCCAACCTCAAACTCAAGATCCGTCCTTCTCCGATCCGCATAAGACTTCTGTCTATCTTGCGCTGCCTTCATCCTTCTACGAATTAAATCAATCTTCTCTGAAGTCTCTCTAACCATATCTGGCCCAAGCAAGATCTTATCCGTAGATTCCCACCAACATGTAGGAGATCGACAAGGCCTTCCATAAAGAGCTTCGAAAGGAGCCATACCAATACTGGACTGAAAGCTGTTATTATATGCGAACTCCACCAAAGGAAGATGTTCTTCCCATGTACCTCCAAAATCCAAGATACAAAGCCTCAAAAGATCTTCTAAGATACGGTTCACCCTCTCGGTCTGACCGTCCGTCTGAGGATGATATGCGGTGCTCAAACACAACTGAGTCCCTACCGCCTCTTGCAAACTTCTCCAAAACTCACTAGTGAAAATAGGATCTCGATCACTCACAATGCTGGATGGTACGCCATGCAATCTAACAATCTCTCTAACATAGACTGAAGCAAGCCATGGAGCGGTCCTCTTACTCTTTACGGGTATAAAATGGGCACTCTTGGTAAGTCTGTCTACCACAACCCAAATTCCCGTATTGCCCTTCCTCGATCTCGGTAACCCGTCGATGAAATCCATCGAGACACTATCCCACTTCCACTGTGGAACTTCCAATGGGTGTAGCAACCCACCGGGTTTCCTTTGCTCCACTTTAACTTGTTGGCACACTAAGCATCTAGCCACATACTCGGCCACATCTTTCTTCATACCGGCCCAGAAGAAAACTCTCTTCATGTCTTGGTACATTTTGTCTCCACCGGGATGAATAGTCATTCTTGAACGATGTGCATCATCCAAAATAGCCTTCTTCAAACCCTCATCTTGCGGTACACAAAGTCTACCGTCTCTATGCAACCATCCCTTATCATCTATGGTGTATCTACCCAAATGGCTGGACGACTCCCCTCTTATAAGCTTCTCTATCAACACAACCAACTGTGGGTCGTCTCGCTGAGCCTCGCCAATCCGTCTCAAAAGAGTAGGTCTAACCTCCAAGGATGCCAACAAACCAGGTACAAAATCAACAGAAGGTCTGAAGTCAAACAAAGAAAGAAACTCCAAGCTTCGTCGTTCCACGAACAATGGACTCAAAGATAGCCTTTTTCTACTTAAGGCGTCTGCCACCACGTTACCCTTACCAGGGGTATACGCTATCTCGAAATCATAGGATGCTAAGAACTCCATCCACCTTTGCTGTCTTAAGTTTAAATCCTTCTGAGAGAATAAGTACTTCAATGATTTATGGTCGGTGAACAACTCGAATCTCTCACCAAGAAGATAATGGCGCCAAGACTTAAGTGCGAAAACAATCGCGGCCAACTCTAGATCATGGGTAGGGTAATTCTTCTCATGCACTCTCAATTGTCTCCCTCCATAGGCTATTACCCTTCCCTCCTGCATCAAGACTGCGCCTAATCCTGTTCCACAAGCATCGGTATAAACAACAAACGGCTTACTCCCATCTGGAAGCACTAAAACTGGAGCGGTGGTCAAAGCTCTCTTTAACCGTCGGAAAGCATCATCACAATCTACATCCCATGAGAAAACCAGATTCTTCTTCGTCAAGCGGGTTAATGGGGCTGATATCTTCGCGAAGTCTTTGATGAACTTCCTATAATATCCTGCCAACCCCAAGAAACTTCTTACCTCGGTAGCATTTCTAGGAACTTTCCAATCCTGGATAGATACTATCTTTGCGGGATCCACAGCTATCCCTTCCTTAGAGACCACATGCCCTAAGAATCGCACTTCTCTTCTCCAAAAATGGCATTTAGAGAATTTAGCTTTAAGACTATGCGCTCGAAGAGTCTCCAACACTTCCTTGAGATGTAAGGCATGCTCTTCTTCATTCTTGGAAAAGACCAAGATGTCATCCACAAAAACTACTACAAACTTATTCAGATACTCTCTGAACACTCTACTCATGAGATCAACAAAGTATGCGGGGGCGTTTGTCAACCCAAATGGCATCACTAGCCACTCATAAAAACCATCCGGAGTCCGGAAAGCAGTCTTCTCTATACTGTCCTCCGCCACTCTTAACTGATGAAACCCTGTAGCTAAGTCCATCTGCGAAAATACTGAGGCGCCAACCAACTGATCAAAGAGATCGTCTATCCTTGGTAAGGGGTGTCTATTCTTCTTCGTGAGCTTATTAAGTTCCCTATAATCCACACAAAGTCTGAGGGACCCATCCGCCTTCGTGGCAAACACTACTGGAGCTCCCCACTCCGATATACTCCGCCTTATGAACCCCTTCTCAAGCAACTCCCCTACTTGCTTATGAAGTTCTCTTCTCTCACGAGGAGCCATGTGGCGTACTGGCAAAGACACTGGTTTGGCATTATCCACCAAATAAATTCGGAAATCTATCTCCCGCTTCGGAGGCAAACCCTTTACTTCTTCAAACACATCCGGATATTCCCGGACTACTCTGACAGAACACAAACTTTCGACCGAAGCATCGAGCGATTCAAGATAACTTAGCAAAACAGATTCCATGGGATTGCAAGAGATCTCGAGAGTGTTACCCAAGCGGGTCATGAGCCTGACAACTCTCCTTTCGCAATCAAGAACGGCACCATTACTGGATAACCAGTCCATGCCCAAAATCAACCCATAGCCCGTGAAGCCCAATACAAAAGCATCACATCTAAACTCAACGCTAAGTATAGAAATCTTCAAACCCAAACATATCATAGACAGATATATGGAGCCCCCAATTGGGTTTGAGACAACCAAGGGATCATCAACTAGACTGGTGTCTAAGTGCAGTGACTCAACTAACGATGATGAGATAAAAGAATGCGATGCGCCAGAGTCAAACAAAGTACGAACTGGATGATCAAACAGAAAAACCAGACTTTCAACGGAAATAGTTCTACCTCTCTGCTGAATCGGTGGAACTGAGAGAACCTGAACTTGCCCCCCTGACTGAGGTGGTGCTATAAGAGCTTGCACCTGGCCTCCTGAGGTAGACCCCGTCTTCTGCCCCTTCTTTGGGCAGTTTTTCACAAGATGCCCTGCTTCACCACAATGAAAGCAACCGGTCTTCTTCTTTTTGCGACAATCCTTACTGAGGTGTCCTGGTGTTCCACAATTGAAGCACTTCTTCTTCGTCTTCTTTTTGTCACCATTGCCTTTTCCGCCCTTGCCTTGTTGTTGCTGTTGCGGTTTCTTCTGATCCCCCTTTTTCTCTGGTGCCTTAGAATTCTTATCATCCTCATGCATAAGTGCCATGTAGACAAGCTTCTCAAAAGTGGCCCCCATAGGAATGTGAGTCATAGCTATTCCTTGCAATGGTTCGTTCAAGCCTCTAACGAACCTCAAAGCCTTCTTCTCCGGTGTATTCACCAACTCTATGCCAAACCTTGCTAATTGATTGAATTTGTTGACATATTCTTTCACCGTGAGATTCCCTTGCTTCAAATTCAAGAACTTCTCCATAAACAGATTCTCTTCCGCCCTTGAGAGAAACTTAGCCCCAAACCTTTGCTTAAAATCTGCCCAAGAGTCAACAGGGCATTCTCCATTAGTGACCTCCCACCAGAATGAGGCCTCTCCCTTCATTAACCAAGCCGCCAACTTGACTTTCTTTCCCTCTTCCACTTCAAAGATATCTAGCAACTCTTCCACTTCCTTAAGCCAATCTCTAGCCTCTACGAAAGTCTCTGAACCAAGAAAAGGTTTTCCTCCTATAGCCTTGAACTCCTTGCAAACCTTAGCAAAATTATCCACTCTAGGCTGAGGAGGAGGAGCGGTTGTCTCTGGTGTAGTAGCATTGGCCGGACCCGCAGCCGCGGCCCTAGCCTCTTGCAACCTCCTATACCATAGTGGTATAACTAAACCCTCCGGGATGTTAAGATCTTCAGCCATGCTGAAACGAAAGAGGAAAGATTCAAAAAGGAGATTCCGAAAGATAAAGATATGGCTATTGGGGATTATGCTTTTCTTTTTCAAAAACTTTTTCTCTTAGAAGACATGCTTTTAAAAATACTTTCTTCGAAAATACTCTTAGAAAGTAGTTTTTCTCAAAAAATTTATCTGTTCTGGTAACCTTAAGCTCTGATACCACGTGTAACACCCCACTCCCGCTATGATCACTCACTAAGGGAATGCCATAGCATCGGTGGAGTATTTTAGTGAATATAGAACAGAAAAATTACAACAAGACAGATATAAATAGTACTTGAAATTTTAAAACATCATCTCATAACAGCGGAAGTAAAACATGTCTGGTTACATCATAAAACCACAATAAAGGTCAAGTACAATATCCATCAAAATAAAGAAGTACATAATCCCACTCTCATACAATAGCCAAACAAAAGAAAAGATAACTGGATAACTGGAGCTTTACATCTATCCAAGCTCCTAAAGACTGGAACAGCAATCCGATCAAGCTCCACTACTGCTAGGATCCACCGTAGGACCTGAGGGTTGGGAAAAAGATAAAAACAACAGGGTCAGACATAAGTCTGAGCGAGTCCTATAACTTTAACAATACAATCGTTAAAGTAACCAGAGAAGACATAAACTGATATACGGTAACATATAGGGATGAATGGCTACCCTAAGCAGTCAACTAAACGAAGATAAAGGATAAAGACGCATCTACCCTCCCTAAGGTAAATTACTAAACTGCACCACACCAGTCGTTCCTAACTTAAAGGTTGATCCCACCCAAGGACTTATAAAATTTACTAATTAGTACCTGCGTACCCCTAGGTGACCAAGTAGGCGCCACGGGGCCCTACAATCCACTAGGTGTACACACTACTTCCCATTCGATCGGCTCCCTAACGTAGATACCCGTGCTGGCCCCACCGTGGGATGTATCATTCCCCAATGTGGCAACCTGATGAAACTAAAGGTGCACGGCTTATATCTACTCGATGCAACAACGGCTTACCTACCAGCCCGGGCCCACTCACGCATATGAAGCCCGTTGGACTTGCGTTGCCACCGCTAACCCGTTTGCCTCTTACAGTCAAGCCCAGTATGCGTGTCCCGTCCTCGACATGGGTCGAGCCCACAAAGATACGTATGGGTTACTGGTTGAAATGGGCCTCCACAAGCTACCCACCTAAGCTTGTCCCTTTTTCTAGTATATCCCACTTAACCCTTTAATCATGTTTTAATTACATGTTCTATTTTGGTTAAGTATTCTAATCGTATTTTCTATTGCCACCCAAGGCAACCACTAGATTTTCTCATGCCACCCGAGGCACCCACTTAACCCCTCATGTCCCTCTACATGCTAATGTGGTTAAGTGTTTCTTAATTAATTAATTAAGAACGTAACCTTTGTAAAGACCTCTCACATTAGACTGTCTTTTATGACCGCTGGTTAAGCCGGTTGGGTCCGGGCAGCCTTATGTCATAACAGAGTCTAACCTCGTGTCTTTACATTAATTACGTATTTAGTTTGTGCCTAAGACCTCTCACATTGGGCTAACATTTGTAGCAACTGGTTAAGCCGGTTGGGTCCGGGCAGTTTTACGCTACAACTGAGTCCAACCTCGTGTCTTAGTCAATTAATTACACCTAATTAATCACCCTCATAATTTTATATTAATTATCCCTAATTAATCAAGTTTTCTTAACATGGGTAGACCTAACTTAATAGGTAAATTCCCATGGGGTAGACCTAACTCAATAGGTAAATTCCCAACACATAGTATGGGTACACCTAACCAAATAGGCAAATTCCCATACTATGTTTATTTATTTTGTGTTATGCATAATTATATTAATTTCACACAATCTTATTAACTTATGCATTTAATTACCCCATCGTTCCCACGTAATTTCGTTCATGATATAACACATATAAAAGGTGTCAACTTGCATATGAATGAACATGTTTCAAAGGTGCCATCTTGCATATTAACAAACACATAACTTGCATATGAACTTGCATAACATGTCACATAACTTGCATATAATATGTCACATAACTTACATATTCATTTTGCATAACAAACTTGCATATTAGCTTATAGACTTGCATAATGTGTCATCATGAACTTGCATATTAATAAACATGTAACTTGCATATTTACATACATGTAACTCGCATATTAACAAACATGTAACTTGCATATAAAGAAACATGTAACTTGCATATTTACATACATGTAACTTGCATATTAACAAACATGTAACTTGCATATTAACAAACATGTAACTTGCATATTTACATACATGTAACTTGCATATTAACAAACATGTAACTTGCATATTAACAAACATGTAACTTGCATAGCATATTACCATGAACTTGCATAACATGCATATGATTACATAGCCCACAACTTGCATATTTAGCATCATGCAAACATAACATACATCATATTAAACTTGCATAAGCTTACATACTCAACATGCATAAACATAAGATTAATGCTAACATCATATCATATGATTCAAAGCTCATTAACCCACATACAAAACCATAAATCTCATCACATCTCATCTAATTAGTTTACCAAAAGATCATCAAAGTGATAGAAACTCACAACTAGCAACTTTGAACACCAAATGAAGAAGATTAAGATGCTAAGAAGGGATTAGAAGTTGATTAGAGAGTGATTAGTATGCAACCCTCTTCATAAAATTAGTGGAGGCCATGAGAGCTAGCATTTTGCCATAGTTTAGTCACTAGGTTTAATTATGAATGAATTAGGGTAGGTTAGGGTCTTATTTATAGATTAGGCAAGTGTTTTAGGCCATAGGATTAACCCTAGATTCAATCCAAGCCATCAAAGCATGTCTTGGGGAAGAAGTCAAGTGTAGGAACCATCTAGGGCCTTTAGATTAAAGATGGACCATGAGAACCATTCAAATGCAAAATCTGCACTTGAGCGAATCGGCCCACGGGTTGACAGCCAAACACCCTGGATTAACCCCTAGTCGACCCAGCGGGCTCGGGTCGACTTCAAAAATCGGCCGGTTCGGTTATTCCCCTCTCCCAATTCGCTGTTTTGAGCATTTTTGCATATTTATTTATTAAATTTTCAATTATATATATATATATATATATATATATATCAATATATATATATATATATATATATATATATCTACACAACCCATTTCACTTAATTAAGTATACTTTAATTTGGGAATTTTCGTGAAACTTCGCGAGGCCATATCTTGGTCATACGGACTCCGATTTTCGAAAACTCGGACTCTATTTCGCGTATTTTTCCGAGACGAACACAATGGCATAGCCCGTTTCCCTTGATTCCCATTTTAGAATTAAATTCTGCCTCGATTTATGTTATTACAGGTTATTGAAAATACGGGTTGTTACAACTTTCAATTTCCATGCCCAAGATTTTCCTTGCTTCTCCAAGATCTTTCATTTCGAACTCCGCCTTTAATTTTTCTTCCAACTTGTTGATTTCTGCCTTGTCCTTAGAAGCAGTTAGCATATCGTCCATATACAAGAGTAAACACACCCAACAATCATTTCCTAACCTCTTGAAGTAAACACAAGCATCCTTGATGCTTCGATGGAAGCCACTTTCAAGTATGAAATGATCAAATCTCTTGTACCATTGCCTAGGTGATTGCTTCAAACCATGTAGTGATTTCTTCAACTTACAAACTAGTTCCGACTTACCTTCTACAAAAAACCCGTCCGGTTGCTCCATGTAGATGTCTTCATCCAAGTCTCCATGCAAGAAGGCGGTTTCACATCTAGTTGCTCCAACTCCAAGTCGTAAATAACAACTAATGCAAGTAATATCCAGACAGAAGTATGCCTCACAACCGGTGCGAAGATCTCATCCTTCTTTCCTTTCCTTTGTGCAAACCCCTTAGCCACTAGCCTTGCTTTATATCTTCCATCGCCCTTCACCTGATATATCCATCTACACCCAACAACACGGTTTCCTTGAGGAAGTGGAACCAAGTCCCAAGTCCGGTTCTTCATCAACGATTGCATCTCTTCCTCCATGGTACAAATCCACTTCAAGCTATCACTCGAATCCATGACGTCATCAAGGTCCATCGGCTCATCTTGGACTACATGAAAAGCATAGTCCAAATTCTCACAAATGATAAGATAGTTCCAAACATCATATCTTTTGGGTGGCCTTATAACACGACGACTAACCCGAGTAGCAATGCCATCACCCAGTCTTTCTTCAGCTCCACCTTGAACTGAATCTTCTCTAGGCTCGTGTACATCACTAACACTACTAGAGGAATCTTATGGACTATGTGATGTAACATCAACCGCATTCACCTCGCAAGCACCTCCAACAATTCTACTCTCTCTAAGCCTGAAAGTGGGAATAACTTCCTTCTCCTTTGATTCACCATGAACCAAATCCGGAACATCCGATGAGCCTTCGTTCTCCTTGAACATAGCCGACTCATCAAAAGTAACATGACGAGAAACCATAGCCTTCTTCGTTTTCGGATTCCAAATCCGATAACCTTTGACACCATCCTTATAACCGAGAAAAATCCCTTTGAAAGCTCTAGGCGAGAGCTTATTATTCTCCAGATCATGCACATAAACAGGACTGCCAAATACACGAAGATAACTCAAGTCAATGCTCTTCACCTTCCACACTTCCTTCGGAATTTTGTTATCAATAGCTGAGCACAGAATTCGATTAATAATATGCACCGCAGTTGACAAAGCTTCGCCCCAAAATCCCTTAGAAAACCCGATGTCAATCTCAAGCATCGAGCTTTCTCTAGTAGAGTTCAGTTCATTCTCTCCGCCACTCCATTAGATTGCGGATCTCCCGGTGTGGTAAAATGTCTTTGAATACCATGATGCTTGCAAAAATTCAGAAATTCTCTGGAAACATATTCGCCGCCATTATCGGACCTAAGAACCTTCAAAGTCTTTCCACTCTCATTCTCAACAAGAGCCTTCCATTCTTTGAATCTTGCAAATGCCCCCGACTTGGCCTTCATTACATACACCCAAACCTTTCGAGAAAAATCATCAATGAAAGAAATATAATATCTTGCTCCTCCCAAAGAAGCTACAGGCGCTGGTCCCCAAACATCTGTGTGCACATACTCAAGAATCCCTCTTGAATCATGTTTTTTTCCACCGAATGATACTATAGTTTGCTTCGCCATGACACATTCCCTGCAAAACTCCAACTTGCTGAAACTCTCACCATCAATCATCTCCCTTCGACGAAGAACATCTAAACTCTTCACCGAGACATGACCCAATCTCAAATGCCACAGCCGTGTAGCATCTAAGCCACGAGAACTATCAATACTGACACAAGTTTCGCATTCCACGGTCACTCCTTAAAGCAAATAGATACCACGAGTTTTAGCACCCTTCATAACCACAAGTGCACCCTTCGAAACCCTCAAGCCATCACTCTCAATGGTGATCTTACAACCTAAAGAATCCAACTGTCCCAAAGAGATAAGTGACTTCCGTAGTCCCGGAACATAGCGCACATTAGTGAGAGTACGAACCACTCCGTCAAACATCCGAATTTGCACGGATCCAATGCCCTTCGAATGCAAACTGCACCATTTCCCACAACAATTGATTTCCTTCCCATTCAACATAAGAAGAAAAACAATTCTTATTAGGCATCATGTGATATGAAGCCCCCGAATCAAGCCCACAATCCCTGCCTGAAACATCTGATGCTACTGCCGACAAAACATCTACGTCTCCCTCACTAATATCTCTCTCCACCGCAACTGATGAAGATGCTACTTCGTTCTTCCCCTTGTCTGAACAATCATTCTTCCAGTGACCAGGTTTCTTGCATATAAAGCACTTGCCATTTCTTTCCTTTGACTTTCCTCTTCCACTGGGCTTCTTAGACTTAGAACGCCCCCGGTTTCCTTTCTTCTCTGACTTTTCTTTCTCTGCAAATAAACCTTGACCATTACCAGCAACACTACTACCATCGCTCAACTCCTTCATCTGATCTCGCAATTCCTCACTAAGAAGACCCGTCTTGACATCATTTAGAGTCAATGTGTCCCGGCCATAGATCAAACTGTTTGAGAACCCAGTATAGCGCTCAGGCAATGAACATAACAATGTCATCGTCTTCTGCTCCTCCTCAATCTTCAAATCTACCGCCTTCATCTTCATTAGCAAATCATCAAACACATTTAAGTGCGCCTTTAGCGAAGTTCCTTCCTTCATCTTGTAGGTAAAGAAAGTCTGCAACAAGATAAGTCGATTTGTGAGTGATTTCTTCATATACAACTCCTCCAACTTGTTCCAAATACCTTTAGCAGTCGTCTCACCACTAATTTCGGAAATAACATTCTCCTCCATGGCAAGTTGAAGTGTAGTGAATGCCCACTCTTCCATTTCTTCTCTCTCCACATCTGAGATTTCCTCTGGCAATAAATGTGTATCAAACACCATCCGATGTACCCAATTCTGCCTAAGAACTGCTTTCATCTTCCATTGCCATTTTTCAAAATCATTATCTACATTCCACTTGTCGATAACCAGTTGTGAACCAGCAGCTGCATGTGACCCACATACATAAGGAGCTACACCACTTGGACCAACTGTTGATGGATTATTTGAACCTGATTCCAACATTTCTACAACTATCTACGAACACCAATGCTCTGATACCAAATGTTGTGGAGATTCAAGACTGCTTAAATCAAAAATCCCCAACGCCGTGGAAAACGAGATCGTGGTAATAGTGCAAAAACAACCAATCGAACAATCTCAGTCTTGCCCAAGCCAATCACAATCACCAAACAATGGAAATAATAGAGCAATAACGAGAAACTAAATCACACAGGGATTTATAGTGGTTCCACCGATGTCTTGTCAGTGTACGTCCACTTTGAGAGAGAAACCTTTATTAATATCAATAGAAGAGTACAAGAGATTGATTACAATGATCAAATTTACTAGAAAAAATTGATTTTGTGGAGAAAGGAATTGAAGAAGATTAGGATTGCCTAAACCCTAATTAGAATAAACCTTGATCTAATCTCTTAATTTTGTTTTCCTTCCTCCTTTTGGATCCGATATAGCTTATATAGACATAAGGAAGTATATGGAAATTCCCAAAATTTCCTCTAGATCCTAAATATCCTCCAGATCCTAAATATCCTCCAGATCCTAAATATTCTCCAGATCTGAAAATATCCTCCAGATCCTAAATATTCGAAATTTCCCGAAATATCCTCCTCAGTCTTACACATAGTATCGCATACTTCAACACTCTTATACCTAATTCTTCCTTCAACCATAGATACTCAGGTTAACCCCTATCACATTACCACTAGCTCAAATGGCAATCGGTATGGCATTGTACTATTGTAGTCATGATCGAGACATCAGAATGAATGTTCTATTTTTTAAAAGTATCACTCTTATTGTTAAAAATACGTTTGTTTTAAAAAAGCATTTTTTTTATAAAAAAAACTTTTTGAAAGCTATCCAAATGACTTATAGTTAGAACTTAGTTACTATTTTCTTTTGAAAGCCAAAAATCAGGAAGACAATCTAATCTGTACAAGTAAAAAAATTAACGGCTTTTAAAAGTTAATTTTTAACCTAAATTTTGGAAGCAATTATTTTTGCTTTTACTTCTATAAATATATTTTGCTAATGATAGTTTACTTTTTTTGATTACACAAAAATACCATTCCATGTTGTGTTCTCAAAGTTTTAGGTGTCATTTGGTTTATTTTATATCCCGTGATTTGGATGTTCAATATAACCATACAAAATATGAGAAGAATGGTATGACAAACGGAATGTATGAAAGTAGATGGAGTGGATGACGAAAGGATAAAGTGCTATTATTTTCCAAACCATGAATAAGTTTTTTCGATTTTGTATGTCAACTTCGTTTTCTAAATTGATTATTTTTGCATGCATGCATCATGTGCACTTTGTATAGATGAAAAACCAAAACTGAAAAAAGGTAAACCAACTGTTACCTTAGCTTCCGAAAGGAAAGAATCTTTTAGAAAAGCATGATTTTTTTACTTTTACTCGTTAAAGTGAATCCAAGGATATAACTAAAAGCAAAACCTAATGTTTAATTGAAAACTAACTATAGCTTTTCATTAAATCTAATTTAGAAAAAAAATAAAATGATTGACTATATGTTGAATCTAGATCCGTAAGCATCTGAATTTTGAAGCTTAATAAGTATGGAGTGTTAAACTCTTATCAACGTGACCACTCACCCCTGTACCATAACCAAAGTGCATAACGCCAGCTTCTCCATATTCATCATACCAACCTCATTTCTCGTCATCAGACAATACCTGCATTATAATAATTTTTTAGATGCCAATACCCTTGCTGTGAATTTCTTTAGAAGTCCAAGTATATGAGTAATGGCTAACCTCGTAGGCATCCCTAATATCCTTAAACTTTGTTCTGCATCAGCTTCCCTAACATAAGAAGATAAATGTAAGTATTTGCAGCTATTTCTTGTTGCAGAACTTCAGGTTTGAGGTGTCTAATTGTAGTGTAGTTGATAGTAAAGTAACAGACGAATCCCTATTATTAAATTGGTATACAAAAAAAAAAGAATATGGATTTGCAAGTGCAAGAAATCAAATGTGTGAAAATGTAAACATGGTTTATAGTTTCAACTTTTAGAGTAGTGCAAATCATGATATATCAATTTTGGAAAGTGCAAAGCAAGGTATGCACTTTGAAAATGCAAAACATAATGTGGATCTGGAAGATGCAAACATAAAACATAGATAAAATGCAAACACGATTTGCACTTCTAGAATTAAATGTATATCTCATATATAAAAACAAACTGAATAATTGATCAACTTTATACATTAATAGCATAGTCCCAAACCACTTGCAATTGAGCTTCAACACAACATACAATGTATGTACAAACATGAAAATGGAAAACACAGTCCATAACTTTGATATCCATTCCACCTTGAGGTTTAAAAATTATGGAATTCAGCTGAATATTGAATTTGGATTCCCAACTTTGAAAATCAGTAAAACCAAAGTCAGCGATCCATAGGTGAACTTGAATAACCTTTGGAAATTAGAATGGATTTTCCATTCTTTTTCACTTGAAATAGCAAGCATCCTCCCCAAATGTATATATAACTTGAGTTGAACTTATGGAATAATTTGAATAGATTTTGGAAACTATAATGGGAAGCTTCAGTTGAAATAGAAAGCATCCTTCTTGAACATCAAATTTTAATACAAGTTTTTTATTTTAATTTAATTTATAGTTCATTGATATGCTATAGATAGATTATCTCCAATTAGCATTAGTTTATCTGAATTTCCAAAACTCCTGAAAAATGCAGCAAGGGTAGAACATCAAATCTTTATATCAATTGCAAAAAAGGTTCACTAATTAAATAATGGAATATTCTCTTGGTATCCAAGAAATTTCAGTTTGTTCAGAAACTTATGAACTCAAAAAACATTACAAATGAACTATTTACTGCATAAATAATTATTATTTTAATAAGATTAATATTTATTCTTTGCTCTTATATCATCAGCAGCAGTTTCGGAAATATAACAATGTCTAAGCCAAATGGGCTATTGGTGTTGCTTTACCGCATAAACTAAGAACAGATGAAGGGTCAAGATCAGTTGATAAACATGGCTCCATGTATGCAGCCAACAATGGATATTAGGATGGACAATCATACAGAAATAAACATTTATACATTATATTTTGCACTATAAAAAACTTATAACATACAAGATGTTGCACACCGAAATGTAATATATGTTGCTCGTCAAATTTTGATTTCTAATCCTATGGTTTCAGTGCATCTTTGATTAAACTAGTAAGCATCAAACTTGACTTAGACGTATCATATTTTTATGGTGCGCCGTAGCTCAAGTTCATGTTTTAAAATATTATTTAACCTTACATTCATCCCTCAAATGAAAAAACAATGTAAATAAAGCTCCAATTTTCTACTATATAAAATGGTTTTCTGAAATGATGCTAAAATTAATTTTGTAATACATTTTTTCTCAATCGCCATTGAAACTAATATTATTTTCGTCAATATTCTACGAATATCAAATGTTGAATTTGACTTAAGAGATGTCACTCATATACCAAACATTGTTGTCAAAAAATCTTAAAAACCTACGATTTGAATTCCATTTTAAATCAAATCTTCTCCTTTACGATTCGATATATATTCCGATTCAAAATAGGCTAATACTACACATTAGAAATATCATTCAGTTCAAATAAATATATTTAGTTTATTATTCGGGTTTATAATTCTATTTTTTATCATTTAAAAACAAATTAAAATTGGAATATGAGAGAAAATGATGTTTTAGGTTTAGATGTAGAAGTTTAAACATCAAAATTAACTTCAAAGTGGGTGCAAACTTTAAAATGTATGTTTTTTGAATCCACGATTTACGATTTAAATCCCGTTTCGATTCATAGTTCGAATTTTACGATTTACGATTTGAATCTCATTGTGAAAACCTTGTACCCAAATATGCCATCAGTTGGAATGCAACAATTTGCAATTGCGCATCAAATTTATGCGCGATCAACATTTGGTGTTTTGCAACACAGAATAAATGTGACTTTTGTATGTTGCGGTACAATGAGATATGAAATAATTGCGTTGCAAATCCTAGAAGCATTGTTGTACTATGACACTTGTGCAAAACTAGGAGCATCTTTGTACTAACACATGTTGATCCGCTTTTGAACTAAAGCAGCTTTAACTGGATGTAGAGAATTCAAACGAGATCGCGTTAAAACCAAAATTCATAGAAGCGCGCTTAAAAAACACTAGGAGTGACTAAGGAAAGTTTGAAGCAAATTGGAGCAAGCATCATGACTCATACTTGAGTCATGGCCATGACTCGGGTACGAGTCATATATGGCGGGCCCTAGGACTTGCAACTCAAAGGGGATGTTCTCCTACCCCTCCACACTGCATTGTTAAATTTCAAGTGATTTGAATAAGCATTGAACGAGATATAAATGACTCATCCACTGAAAATGGATTTGGAAGAGTCATACAAACTAACTCGAAGATGGTGCGTGACAAAGTAACCAGAAGATTAAAAAGTAAATCAAGACCAAAAAAACTAACCAATATGAGAGGGCTACAGCTCATGGGATGAGCTGGCAATGACTCATAGGGATGACTTGTATCACTATGGGATTCATATGGATGACTCGTTTAAACCTTTACATTGCACCCATGAAGTTTCACATGATTTGATTAAGCATTGAGTGAATTGCGGATGATTCCTCCGTTGAAAATGGATCGAATGACTCATGAAGATGGATAGTCAAACGAACTCGAGAATGACTCAAGATTGGATGAGACAACTCAATAAGAAGATAGGAAGATGACACAAATGAAAAAAAAATTCAAAAACAAGTTTATAAATCATACCCGAATCAAAGGGATGAGTCATGCCCGAGCTATAGGGATGAGTCATAAATGTCTCGGACAGACCTACGTTACGTGTTGGTGATTCGCCTTGGTGTGTGAATTCTTCTGAATCTTAGTTTCAAACTCAATAGCCGATGGTTTTTTTGTAAATACTGGCTCATCTATACCCGCAAATAGAGAGACCTTGGCACAGACATCATTACTCTATTGAACTATTGCTTCTTCACTTCTACTTTCCACAAACATTTTCTAATGCTTATAACCTAGATCTAAGACCGAACCAGTTCAATTCTGAAAAGATCTAACTGGCAAACGTAAACCAAAAATAGTTGAACAGCTGTAAAATTCTTACACATCTTTCCATTTTGTGTTGAATCGTTTCTTTGATATCTATATCTAATATTATTTGGATTGCCTCTAAGGTTGGTGCTTTCATATTGATTCGTGGTCAATTCCAATTTTGAAGTTAATATTTGATGTTGGACGAACAAAAAAGAGAACTTAAAAGTTGGATATATGAATAAATGAAAAGAAGAAACGAGAAGACCTAGAACCAGATCTAGGGCTGAAGGAAAAAAATAAGTTTAAAGAAAATCAATTTGAACATAGGAACAGTCAAGAAGTCTCCTCTAACTTGAATAGAAAGGATAATGAAAATAGATGCAAGATGAAATCTTGACTAGGAAAAGGGATGATGAAAGGCTTTTTTCAAAGGCTTGAGCAAAAAGGAAAGGTTTGATCAGTAGAGAATCATAATCAAACCTCAGAAATATGCATAAAAGCTTCTGCAACTAGATGGGAGCACATTGGAACAGTCCCCTAACAAGTGCAACAACCGATACTTGGGGCAGTGCTAGAATCAATATTGACAATCCTAAAGTTAATAATGGAACTACTTATGAAATTACTATGGAAGAACCTGAAATAGATGGAACTGGTGTAGATAATGTAGATCTAAATGCTAGGAGGCGACAAACGGAAAAGTTTGTGCCAGAATTTCCTCAAGATGGAACTAGAGTTGATGATCAGAACTTGAATCAACAGAGACATGAGGAATATGCCTCTAAATATGCGCTATGAGCTCCCCACTGGACTAAGGTGTGTGATGTTGCTATGAATGACCAATAATCTCATGACCCAGATGAACGAAGGAGGGTTCATCTCTCGTACTCTGTTTTTTTCTTGCAAGAGATGCTCAAGCAGGGTATAACAAGGGATCTAACTTAAGACCCTTGACCCTCTGATTGGAATGAACTGTGTGCGGTGATGATTAATTAGATCGCTTAATGCTACCTTTCGAGGAGTCTGAGTGCAAGAAGCAAGTCCCCTCACCGAAGAGTAAGACGATGGACTTGTGTAGCTTGTCGCCTTCGAGCAAAGAGTGGGCGCTACATCACCGAAGAGTTAAAACGATGGGCATCTTTGGTCACTTAATGTTACCTTCCAAAGAGAATGAGCCGAAGTGCAAAAAGTGAGTCGTTTTTTCCGAAAACCAATAAGATCGGCATACCATTGTTAGACTACTTCCTTCGCAAAGTGACCTAGTTGGGTTTAGCTAAGGCCTGGAGATAAGCCATGATCGATCTATAGAGGCTATGAACAGATCTGAAAAGACCATGAATCAACTTGTTTGAACTATAAACTAGCTTCCTTAGAGCTTAAACCATGAACAACCTAGTTTGGTCGCATATTTTGACTTGAATACTAAAAAATTTAGATAGACCGCAATTCAAACTCGATTAAAGATAGCCCGATGAAGTCATGCCTACATTGGACGTAGTGCACTTGGACGGATTGGAAACACCTCAAAACTAGATGCCTCGGACTCGAGGACGGGATATGTAACGCCCCACCTCCGCTAGGGTCACTCGCAAAGGAATGCACTAGCTTTAGAGGGGTATTATTGGTAAACATGTACAGAAATATTACAAGATAGAACATATATATATAAAACAACGGAAGTAAAATCAACTTTCACATCATTAATAAATAAGGTCTAAAGCCTTTTACATCAAAATACATCAAAACCTGTCTTGCAATAATAAAGAAGCATAAAGCCATTTCATAAATTATTCCCCAAGTAAAACAGTAAAGTAGCCATAGCCAAGAGAAGTCCAAGCCATGCGTGATGACCTTCAAACAGAAGAAGTCCAAACTAACAATAGCATTTCCTCCCTGTAACATGGGGGGGGGGGGAACGGAAGACAAGAGGCGAAAGAAAACAGGGTCAGTCATAAAGACTGGTAAGCCCTATCTACTATCAGTATATAAACTAGTAAAGTTAACTGGCATGAGGAACTGAGATGAACATAAGTATGATGACAAGATAGATAAGCTAAACCAAAATAACAGGATGAACTACTGTACCAAGATACACGAGTGTGTCATGATAAACTACGGTGTCAAGATAAATCAAGGTATCACATTGTCAGGTTTCTATCAAGTATACTATCCCAAGGTATCTACCCTGTATAACGTCCCACGGTATCTATCATGTATATTTCCCCTGGTCCTAACATGTATATTTGCTCTGCACCCCTCGTACTAGTATCCCAACCCGCGTCATGTGTTAACTATGAATGTCCCTTGCCCAACGTCATGTAATGGTCCATGTCAACCTAACATATAACATATGTAGATTTTCCCAACTCGTATGTTTCTTTCCATGTATAAGTTCAGTCCTTTGCCGTAGGCCATACGGGCTTTCCCATGTAAACGTTTTATCCTTGAGCTTATTTTGGACTGCTACCCTTGATCTAGTTATGTTTCCTTACCATGAACTATCGCGCGTTCACTTAGGATTTATGCCACCTAGGACCACTAGGGATTATGCTACCTAATGAACGTTTCTGTGTCTCGGTTTGGGTTCAGCCACCTAGGGCCACTAGGGATTATGCCACCCGTCAACCGCGCCCTTTATCACACGTATGTATCGTGAATCGTTTTCCATGTCTAGATGCACATGTTCCTCAATGTGCCATCCGAGTTTCGTGCCAGGGTAAATCAAGAAATACGGAACTCGTTCGGGAGCTTTAAGTCGTCTGCTGATGCAGATATCAAGGTCTGTTATTGTACCCGTGGCTATGGTCCCACGTGACCCCTCCCTCAACTACTGAAAGGCAATCCAAGAAAAATCATGTATGAGAACTACACTAAGGCCCATCGATGCCCACTTCCAGATAGCCAACCTCACCCATAACTTGATAGCTAGTATATGGTCTTTTGGGAGTTCCCTGCCTTTCCGTACGTACACGATTGACTAAAGATGGTAGGTAGTCAGCGACATTCTATCCCGGGGCAAAATCAAGTATCGTCGACTCCACGTTAATCCATCCTAGTCTTTAGGTCGCTCGCATAGCAACCAAGGCATACTCTTGGCTCTTCTACCGCAGACCTTAACCTCTGTGAGGCCGGGTTTCATGGACCACATGCCACCTCACAGAGGGATACCAAGAGTACCCTCACATTCCCCGAAGCTTCCGCTTCGTCACCCAGTTCGCTGGAGCTTTTATCCAAGTCAGATAACTTGCTCCTCCTCGTATACTAAGCGATGACCTACAGTACCAGGTTACTCATCTCTTTATGAACTAGTCCATGTCCTTAGCTAAGAATTATTACTTAGTTACCCTTAACTAAGGTTTACCACTTAGCTCCTCTTTCCGTTATCCTTGTTAACTACGATTTCCAACCTAGTCCCCTGAGCTAGGGTTTTGTCAAATGGGTTAAGTGTTGTTATCCAAGTTCATGACTTAACCCGCCTACGAATCATGTCAAGATCGGCTAAGTACTCAAGTTTAAGGCTTAGCCCTACAGGTTGGTTAGGTGTACCAAGAAGCTCATGACTTAACCTTATCAAGTCAAATTGGTTAAGTATTTATTTGTCTTAGCCCTATCAGATTATCATGTTAGATTGATTAAGCATAGATTATCTTAATCCCATCAGATTATCGAGTCGAATTGGTTAAGCATGGTTTAGCTTAACCCCATCCACTAATCGTATTACAATGGTTAAGCCTACTTTTAAAAGTCTTGTGACTTAACCCTATCAGGTCCACCTATTAGATTGGTTAAGTATAGGTTACTTAACCTCATCAAATCATCACGTATAATTGGTTAAGTATAAGTTACTTAACCCCATTAAATTACCGTGTTAAATTGGTTAAGTATTGGTTACTTAACCTCATTGAATTAACGCATTTAGATTGGTTATGTGTTTAACTTAATCCCACCGAATTACCGTGTTTAGATTAGTTAAGTGAAGGTTACTTAACCCCATCTAATTACCGTGTTTAGATTAGTTAAGTCTAAGTTACTTAACCCCATCTAATTACCGTGTTTAGATTAGTTAAGTCTAAGTTACTTAACCCCATCTAATTACCGTGTTTAGATTAGTTAAGTATGGATTACTTAACCCCATCTAATTACCCAGTCGGATTAGTTAAGCGTAAATTACTTAACCCCATCCCCTAATTGTCTTGTATGGTTAAGTGTCATTAAGAAATCAAGCCCGGTCCCACTTAACCTACCTATTCGTGTCATATCGGTTAAGTGTCATTAGTCAAATTTACTTATCCTTATCATGTGGCATTAATTTAATTAATGCACTCTTAACCTCTCACATTAGACCTTGTTGTGGTTACTAGTTAAGCCGGGCGGGTCCGGGTAGTTTTACACCACAACCTCGTCTAACCTCGGGTCTTAAGCGCGACATGACCAACTTCTCACATTGGATCCTATTGTTTGTAGCCACTAGTTAAGACGGGCGGGTCCGGGTAGATTTATGCTACAAACTCAACCCAACCTCGAGTTGGCCATTTTCATGTTCGGTCTAGTGTCTTATTACACTTACAACCCATACGTGTCAAGTTTTCAAGTCCCATGCTCATAGCCAAAGTTACATGTTGTCATGTTTATACCCATTTACCCAAATCATGTTTCACGTCATTAAAGTTTTACCCATAACGTAACCCAACGCCTTTAAACTCGCATATACATTCGCAACAACGCATAATGGATTAAAAGAAGGAACTTGGCAAAGGCATGACAAAAGGGGTATAAGGCCACAAGTTAGACATGGTGGCAAATGAGGTATAAACGTGTTCATTAACTTGCATATTACATTATTAGGCCTCAAAAACATGCACAACCTCAAACTTAGCACATAGGTGAATCATGGTGATAAATGACATAGAAAGATGGCTAGAAGTTCGCATATGGCATCACATGTAAGATATCATAAGGGATATGATAGTTCTCATGTTGCCAAAATGCAACATTCAACATAAAGTTTATATCTTTAAGCCCACAAGATCAAGATAATGACTTTTTAGTCATGATAGGATACATAACATGATAGCATGCAACATACTTAATGTTCAAACCCAACTTACAACATGTCACATTAAGTTTAAAGTTAATATCTAAGAGTAGGAAGAGGGCATACAATGCTATGAAGGCACAAATCAACATATAAAACAAAGATTGAGACGAAGCCATTCATGCTATCACCCAAAACCCCCAAAAGAACAAGCTCCAAATGAAACCCTTGAGCAAATATCAATAAAAATCCTTGCTTTGAAGAAGTAAGGTTTCAACTTTGGCTTTGAATGAAGCTTATGAGCTCTCATGCAAGATCCTTGCTTTTTGGTCAAGAAAAGGTTGCAACTTTGGCTAGAATGCAACTTAAGAACACTCATACAAGTTTGAAAGCACTTGTATGAACTCACAATCTCTCATAGAAATAGGCTTAGGAATTTTAGCATGAGAGTGGAGGCCATGAGAGGAACAAATTTGACATAGTTTAGTTGTAGGATTGAATAATGGTGATTTAGGCTAGCTTTAGGGGTCTTTTTATAGAGGATTAGGATAGTATTAGCCATTGGATTAACCCTAAATTCAATTCAAGCCATCAAAGCATGTCTTGGGGAAGAAGTCAAGTGTAGGAACCATCTAGGGCCTTTAGATTAAAACTGAACCATGAGAACCATTCAAATGCAAAATCTGCATTTGAGCGAATCGGCCCACGGGTTGACAGCCAAACACCCTGGATTAACCCCTAGTCGACCCAGCGAGCTCGGGTCGACCTCAGAAATCGGCCGGTTCAGTTATTCCCCTCTCCCAATTCGCTGTTTTGAACATTTTTGCATATTTATTTATTTAATTTTCAATTATATATATATATATATATCAATATATACATATTTCTCTACGCAACCCATTTCACTTAATTAAGTATACTTTAATTTGTGAATTTTTATGTTCAAATTACGGGGTGTTACATTCTCCCTCCTTAAAGGATTTCGTCCCCGAAATCTCCAATTTAGGAAGAACGTATCCTACTGTCCATCATCCATCTACTCAAAACATCATCCACAGGCAACCATTGTCCTTAGACGATTTCTAATGCCATATGAACATATGTAGAACGTGTGTGTATATGCTCCTTAGCTAATGCTAATGATCAGGCCTGAATGATCTTTCTAATGCAAAATATGTTTAGTGCCATGAGTCCAACATGTATGCGAATAGTCCTAGTCATATAAATACTATATGCGTGCACAAACATTCATTCATATGCAACATCCGCATGACAACACATTAACATTCAAACAAGTATAAATACTCGTGCATATGCAATGCAAAATGTGAGTGCGTCGATCTAGTATCTAACGTGTATTCGCGCATCCACGAGCAACCACTTGCAACCATTTGCAACCATATCAATCATAACATGTTTCAAATACATGTTTACATCCATAGAGTTCTATCTAAGGTTCTCACGGTAAGATCGAGGGGATAAACAAGACAAACTCTTTACAGGGTTTGTAACAGAAACAGGACCGAGAGGATATCCACCCAGCGATAGCATGCAAGTAAGCCCTACAGGTGAACCAAGGATCAAAGATACACTCTTAAAAAGAGACATGATGCGCGAGTCTGAGCCACATTTCCACGAACTTAATTCCATTGTGCCTTGACCGCCTTTGACTTCATGATTTCGTAGCTCCTTGATTCCTATTTCCAAGGTATGAGTCGGAACTCTTTTCACTGTCGCCTCTCGTTCCACTTTCATTTATTCTTTATTCTTTCCCTAGTATACTTAGCTCAACCATATCTACGTACTCATGCAAGCTCTCCAAAATTCACTAGTGAATTTTGGATCTCGTTTACCGATGCCAATCCCTGTTGCCAAGTGTACCTACTAGGGTGATCTCGACAACTCATGCACTAGCGAAATTAACCATTCGCCTTAGTGGCGAACTCTACTCGAGCAGATTACCAACGAATGCATCATGAGATTCTAGGTAACTAACCATGACAGAACCCAAAAGGTTACACAGGACTTCGAGGGTATTACCAAGGCAAGTCAAGAGTCTAACTACCCTCTTTCCAAAACCGAGAATGGTATTCCTTACTGGATAACCACTTTACCCCTAGAATCCATCCATGGCTCAACAATAGAAGTATTGCTTCTAATCTCAACACTTGGCATAGACGTTCTCAAATCCAACAAGTCATGAATAAATGGACCGACTCTCCAACCAGATTTTGGGACAAAAACTGGGATCATCTACCATGCTAGTACTAAGGTGCAGAGACTCAACTATCCAAGCAGACTTAAATGATACGATGATCAAGACAAAGTCTGGACGGGATGATAGAAAAGAACGACTAAACCATTACCAGAAACGGTACCATTTCTTTTAGGTACCCTAGAAATGGGAGCGTACAATTGCCCTCTCCGATGATCTTGTCCTTGTCCTCCTTGATGGACTAAGCCATAGCAACAGTTGCTTATCCTTAAGCTCTCGTCCTTTATCCCTACTCTTCTTATCCACGGCAACAGGTCTCTCGAGAACCACCTCCATCGTACGGGAAAACACCTGCGTGGCTAGACAAAGATTAGTCACAGTTAGAACAACTGCGACCACAGATGGAGGAAAGAAAGGAAAATAGATTCGATCAAGGAAACAAAGGACAGTGCTAATGGCTTTTGGGGAATAGCCTTTAAAAACTTTTCTTGAAAAATGCTTCTTTGTAAACGGTTTTTTTTTTCAAATAGTATTCAGAAGGTTTTAAAAACTTTTGCCCAGTCTGGTAACCTTCTGCTCTGATACCAAATGTAACGCCCCACCTCCGCTAGGGTCACTCGCAAAGGAATGCACTAGCTTTAGAGGGGTATTATTGGTAAACATGTACAGAAATATTACAAGACAGAACATATATATATAAAACAGCGGAAGTAAAATCAACTTTCACATCATTAATAAATAAGGTCTAAAGCCTTTTACATCAAAATACATCAAAACCTGTCTTGCAATAATAAAGAAGCATAAAGCCATTTCATAAATTATTCCCCAAGTAAAACAGTAAAGTAGCCATAGCCAAGAGAAGTCCAAGCCATGCGTGATGACCTTCAAACAGAAGAAGTCCAAACTAACAATAGCATTTCCTCCCTGTAACATGGGGGGGGGGGGGGAACGGAAGACAAGAGGCGAAAGAAAACAGGGTCAGTCATAAAGACTGGTAAGCCCTATCTACTATCAGTATATAAACTAGTAAAGTTAACTGGCATGAGGAACTGAGATGAACATAAGTATGATGACAAGATAGATAAGCTAAACCAAAATAACAGGATGAACTACTGTACCAAGATACACGAGTGTGTCATGATAAACTACGGTGTCAAGATAAATCAAGGTATCACATTGTCAGGTTTCTATCAAGTATACTATCCCAAGGTATCTACCCTGTATAATGTCCCACGGTATCTATCATGTATATTTCCCTGGTCCTAACATGTATATTTGCTCTGCACCCCTCGTACTAGTATCCCAACCCGCGTCATGTGTTAACTATGAATGTCTCTTGCCCAATGTCATGTAATGGTCCATGTCAACCTAATATATAGCATATGTAGATTTTCCCAACTCGTATGTTTCTTTCCATGTATAAGTTCAGTCCTTTGTCGTAGGCCATATGGGCTTTCCCATGTAAACGTTTTATCCTTGAGCTTATTTTGGACTGCTACCCTTGATCTAGTTATGTTTCCTTACCATGAACTATCGCGCGTTCACTTAGGATTTATGCCACCTAGGACCACTAGGGATTATGCTACCTAATGAACGTTTCCGTGTCTCGGTTTGGGTTCAGCCACCTAGGGCCACTAGGGATTATGCCAGCCGTCAACCGCGCTCTTTATCCCACGTATGTATCGTGAATCGTTTTCCATGTCTAGATGCACATGTTCCTCAATGTGCCATCCGAGTTCCGTGCCAGGGCAAATCAAGAAATACGGAACTCGGTCGGGAGCTTTAAGTCGTCTACTGATGCAGATATCAAGGTCTGTTTTTGTACCCGTGGCTATGGTCCCACGTGACCCCTCCCTCAACTACTGAAAGGCAATCCAAGAAAAATCATGTATGAGAACTACACTAAGGCCCATCGATGCCCACTTCCAGATAGTCAACCTCACCCATAACTTGATAGCTAGTATATGGTCTTTTGGGAGTTCCCTGCCTTTCCGTACGTACACGATTGACTAAAGATGGTAGGTAGTCAGCGACATTCTATCCCGGGGCAAAATCAAGTATCGTCGACTCCACGCTAATCCATCCTAGTCTTTAGGTCGCTCGCATAACAACCAAGGCATACTCTTGGCTCTTCTACCGCAGACCTTAACCTCTGTGAGGTCGGGTTTCATGGACCACACGCCACCTCACAGAGGGATACCAAGAGTACCCTCACGTTCCCCGAAGCTTCCGCTTCGTCACCCAGTTCGCTGGAGCTTTTATCCAAGTCAGATAACTTGCTCCTCCTCGTATATTAAGCGATGACCTACCGTACCAGGTTACTCATCTCTTTATGAACTAGTCCATGTCTTTAGCTAAGAATTATTACTTAGTTACCCTTAACTAAGGTTTACCACTTAGCTCCTCTTTCCGTTATCCTTGTTAACTACGATTTCCAACCTAGTCCCCTGAGCTAGGGTTTTGTCAAATGGGTTAAGTGTTGTTATCCAAGTTCATGAGTTAACCCGCCTACGAATCATGTCAAGATCGGCTAAGTACTCAAGTTCAAGGCTTAGCCCTACAGGTTGGTTAGGTGTACCAAGAAGCTCATGACTTAACCTTATCAAGTCAAATTGGTTAAGTATTTATTTGTCTTAACCCTATCAGATTATCATGTTAGATTGATTAAGCATAGATTATCTTAATCCCATCAAATTATCGAGTCCGATTGGTTAAGCATGGGTTAGCTTAACCCCATCCACTAATCGTATTACAATGGTTAAGCCTACTTTTAAAAGTCTTGTGACTTAACCCTGTCCACCTATTAGATTGGTTAAGTATAGGTTACTTAACCTCATCAAATCATCACGTATAATTGGTTAAGTATAAGTTACTTAACCTCATTAAATTACCGTGTTAAATTGGTTAAGTATTGGTTACTTAACCTCATCAAATTAACGCATTTAGATTGGTTAAGTGTTTAACTTAACCCCACCGAATTACCGTGTTTAGATTAGTTAAGTGAAGGTTACTTAACCCCATATAATTACCGTGTTTAGATTAGTTAAGTCTAAGTTACTTAACCCCATCTAATTACCGTGTTTAGATAAGTTAAGTCTAAGTTACTTAACCCCATCTAATTACCGTGTTTAGATTAGTTAAGTGTGGATTACTTAACCCCATCTAATTACCCAGTCGGATTAGTTAAGCGTAAATTACTTAACCCCATCCCCTAATTGTCTTGTATGGTTAAGTGTCATTAAGAAATCAAGCCCGGTCCCACTTAACCTACCCATTCGTGTCATATCGGTTAAGTGTCATTAGTCAAATTTACTTAAACTTATCATGTGGCATTAATTTAATTAATGCACTCTTAACCTCTCACATTAGACCTTGTTGTGGTTACTGGTTAAGCCTGGCGGGTCCGGGTAGTTTTACACCACAACCTAGTCTAACCTCGGGTCTTAAGCGCGACATGACCAACTTGTCACATTGGATCCTACTGTTTGTAGCCACTAGTTAAGCCGGGCGGGTCCGGGTAGATTTATGCTACAAACTCAACCCAACCTCGATTTGGCCATTTTCATGTTTGGTATAGTGTCTTGTTACACTTACAACCCATACGTGTCAAGTTTTCAAGTCCCATGCTCATAGCCAAAGTTACATGTTGTCATGTTTATACCCATTTACCCAAATAATGTTTCACGTCATTAAAGTTTTACCCATAACGTAACCCAACGCCTTTAAACTCGCATATACATTCGCAACAACGCATAATGGATTAAAAGAAGGAACTTGGCAAAGGCATGACAAAAGGGGTATAAGGCCACAAGTTAAACATGGTGGCAAATGAGGTATAAACGTGTTCATTAACTTGCATATTACATTATTAGGCCTCAAAAACAGGCACAACCTCAAACTTAGCACATAGGTGAATCATGGTGATAAATGACATAGAAAGATGGCTAGAAGTTCGCATATGGCATCACATGTAAGCTATCATAAGGGATATGATAGTTCTCATGTTGCCAAAATGCAACATTCAACATAAAGTTTATATCTTTAAGCCCACAAGATCAAGATAATGACTTTTTAGTCATGATAGGATACATAACATGATAGCATGCAACATACTTAATGTTCAAACCCAACTTACAACATGTCACATTAAGTTTAAAGTTAATATCTAAGAGTAGGAAGAGGGCATACAATGCTATGAAGGCACAAATCAACATATAAAACAAAGATTGAGACGAAGCCATTCATGCTATCACCCAAAACCCCCAAAAGAACAAGCTCCAAATGAAACCCTTGAGCAAATATCAATAAAAATCCTTGCTTTGAAGAAGTAAGGTTTCAACTTTGGCTTTGAATGAAGCTTATGAGCTCTCATGCAAGATCCTTGCTTTTTGGTCAAGAAAAGGTTGCAACTTTGGCTAGAATGCAACTTAAGAACACTCATACAAGTTTGAAAGCACTTGTATGAACTCACAATCTCTCATAGAAATAGGCTTAGGAATTTTAGCATGAGAGTGGAGGCCATGAGAGGAACAAATTTGACATAGTTTAGTTGTAGGATTGAATAATGGTGATTTAGGCTAGGTTTATGGGTCTTTTTATAGAGGATTAGGATAGTATTAGCCATATGATTAACCCTAGATTCAATCCAAGCCATCAAAGCATGTCTTGGGGAAGAAGTCAAGTGTAGGAACCATCTAGGGCCTTTAGATTAAAGCTGAACCATGAGAACCATTCAAATGCAAAATCTACATTTGAGCGAATCGGCCCACGGGTTGACAGCCAAACACCCTGGATTAACCCCTAGTCGACCCAGCGAGCTCGGGTCGACCTCAAAAATCGACCGGTTCGGTTATTCCCCTCTCCTAATTCGCTGTTTTGAACATTTTTGCATATTTATTTATTTAATTTTCAATTATATATATATATATCAATATATATATATTTCTCTGCGCAACCCATTTCACTTAATTAAGTATACTTTAATTTGTGAATTTTTATGTTCAAATTACGGGGTGTTACAGGATATTGGAAAGTCTCGATCGGTTTAAAGCCTCGCTTTGAGCAGGACGAATTCTTGATCGGCATGGTCGGGAACCATGAGTAAAATTATTAAATCTTGATCGGCCTAATCAGAAAGTTATACCTTGAAAGAGACTAGGAATTGAGTCATGATCGGTTTAGCTAGTTAGCTTCGCCTCAAGCATGATTGATCTTAGTTGGTTTTCACTGAGCATGATTAATTCTTGGTCGATTTGCCATAAGAAAGATTGAATCTTGATCGATTTGGCTCGTATAGCTTGGTCTTCGACGAATTCGGTCAGCTTAACGCAAAGACTATGCCTTGACCGAATTCAATCGACTTAACCTTTAATCTCATCATAAGTGGGTTCGGTCAACTCATTCCAATGGTTTTGCCTAAAAAAAACTCGGTTGGTTTTGCCAGACAACTTTGCCTTAAGTGAACTCGGTTGGCTTAACTGGGAAGTTTTGAAGGTTGAATGGATTGGATAAAGATTTGAACTTGAAATACAAAAAGCTTCAACATGATTATGTAGAGAGATCTGCTTGTATTGTACTTGGAATGATCAAAAGACTTGACATTAACTCAAACTTGTTGGAGAACATAGCTATTGAAATTTAAGAAAATGACTAAAAAGCAATTTGTGGACTCGTAATTTCCGGACTTATTCTCATTCAAAGCACGTCTTTTCATTCAAAAGACATACTTTAGGGGAAAATGTTAGCTCGTTTCTGAATCAAGGCAACTTTAACTGGATTTACAGAATTCAAAAGAGATCATATTGAAACCAAACTTTACATAAACACTTTGAAAACACCAAGAAGCAACTTAGGAAAGTTTGAGGCAATATGGAACAAGCTCATGACTCATATCCAAGTCATAACTAAGGAGCAATTTAGGAAAGTTTGAGGTAAAATGAAGCAAGCTCATGACTCATACCTGAGTCATAGCTATGACTTGGTTACTAGTAATAATCGAGGCATGGTATATATTCTTTCGGAATGGCTGCGGTGCAGCCATAACAGAAAGCAAAGGGAGGGGAAGATGACGCGGGAAGCAGCAGAAGGGGAGATGATGCGGGAAGTGGTGGAGAGGATGGCACTAGATCGGGAAAGAAGAGTGATATGTCCGTAGTTGAGGTTAGCATTAGGGGAAGTTGCGATTTGACGTTTTGGTGAAGAAGACATAGGTGAGAGATCGGCTTTGGCCATTCTGGTTTCGCAGAAGATAATGTAGGTGAGAGATTGGATCGGGAATAAAGAGAAGCTTTTGACGTTAACTGGTTATAACAAATTAATGGGTAATAGGGATCAATATAGAAGGTACTCCCCAAACTTGGGATTAGAAATAATCCAAACTAGGAATTAATATGAGAAGACACGTGAAACTTGGGATTATTCTTGTCAATTATTCCTTTACTAAATTTCAAAATTTAATTCACCACATTATCATCATCATATTCATGTAAGAAAACTATAAAAAAATGATTGAAAAACCCAAAAAAAAAAAAAAAAAAAATCATATTACAACGAATTCCTGCATTTTTTGAAAATTGTCGAAATCGCTGCAGTTATATCAAAATATTGCAGTCTTTAATGCAAATTTTGTTGTTTTGCTTCAAGATTTCAAACTCAAAACCTACACTTATTCAAACATAAAAAAAATGATTAAATTTACATACAAACGAAAAGTATTTCATTTCCAATAAAGTTGTAGAAAAAAGCCATTACTCAGTGTAGTCTATAGCGTAGAGCGCTGGGCTTGTGTTTTGCGCTATAGCGCGTGCTATTGCGTTCATTTAGAGGAAAAAAGTAGTCAAGTATATTTTGGCTAACTTTTTTTTTTTTTTTTTTTTTTTTTTTTTTTTTTTTTTTGCATATTTTACGTCATATCCAAACAATACAAGACTCCAAATATAAGCACTACCGTACTTTATGCATGCATTAAATATTTTTTATGTAAATTGTAATTATATTACAGAAAATTTGATAAGTTCATACTGTACATTCAAAATAATTAATGGATATAATTTATTTGTGTCTTACAAATTTGAATTTTATTCTTATAATTGAGAGCTATAATAAAAGTTGTAAAGTGAAAATAAGATCAAATGAAAATAATATATGATGTATACAATAACAAATTCAAACAAACTAAATGTGATTCAAGTGTAAAATAACAAAACATAGATATTATAGTATGCTTCTAAATTTTTACAACATAGTCACTAGTTTCATCTAAATCATAACCATTAATCATTATTTAAAGATCATTTATTTTTTCTTCTTTTAAATCATACTTTACAGCATTTTTCCTGTGTCATTATAAATACAAAAGCGTGCTATTTTGGGCTTAATTCACTATTTAATTTTTTTTATAAAGACAAACAAAATAGTGCGCTAGTTAGGGCTTTGTGATTGCAAACGATAGCACACAGAAACATGGCAATAGGACACATATTACCATAAAAGTCCAAATAAATAAATAACTTACAGATAATTGGTAATACTGGAGCTATAATAACACGCTGTTACTTTTCCAGTAGACGTCCTGTGTGTTATCTGTGGTCTAACTCCCAGTTGCAGCACATATGAACCTCCGCATGGTAAAATTGCCATGAGGTTGGTTTCTAAGCGTACCTGGCTGAATGTGTAAAGTAAAGGTCAAATTACCGTAGTGAACTTGGTAATAATTATATGATTCACATGAGCCGTCTGCAATGAAAGGTACGAATTTGAACAAGCGCAAGAAACAACATTCAGATTGGTTACAGTATTTAGTTTTACATTACCAAAACTCTATGTGGCTTAGACAATTCAAAAGATGTTACAATCCTTCATTAATACTTGCACATAAGACGAATAGATGATACCAACAAAGGATACATGCACTATCGCTTAAATCCTCAACATAGGCTATGTGCACCTTAAAAAATGCACATAGTAACTTAGGGAGAAAAGCTGAAAATATGCCCAAACTATACTTGGCTTAATAAAAGGTGGTTAAATCTTTGTGTGCTTTTGCCAAAATAAATGTGTACTCTGACAATTAAGATTTTATTGGTTAGAAGAATCTACACAGTTTTGGCGAAGCCATATAAAATGAAAGACTACTTTGTTCTACGCTTTAAATCTCGAACTCTGATTGCGCCTCGTCTTGAAAATTTTAAGCATAATATCTCATAATGGACGAGATCTCGAACGAGATGGGATGTACATCAGGTGTACAACTCAGACTAAATCTCGAACTCAAATTTTGAAGTCCATCTCGGAACTACCTCGGAGTAACTTGAGTAAATATAATTGAAATTTGAAAGCTTTTATGATAAATTTTCTAAACGTAAACCTTTTAACAAATGTATTCATATAAAACAATAATATAATTTTTTTAGAGAAAATTATAACATGATAGATTTGGTAACTCTACCGATTTAAATATTAAATAAAATGTCTTTTATTTTTCCTAACTATCAGATAACAAATACATAATTTGAAGATTAGTAAAATTTCATTAGAGATGAGTTTCTTCTAATCCACAAAAAAGAAAAACTTCATAAATAAAAAGAACATATTTTGTATGAGATCTTAATGCAAATTTCCCTTGAGACCTTAATATCTTGGATGAAATGAGTGTTAAATAACGTATAAACAAAATTTAACGACTTGTAATATTCAAGTTTGAAAATGAGATCTCGAGCGAGATAAGCAAGTTTTGAGACAATGCTTCTGTTGGACGCGGTGATAAACAGTATTATCAATGGTACACGGCGTAAAAAGGTGCAAATCCTCATTGAAACCTTGGCGCACATCGCAGCAAATGGCGCACGCCTTTTAATTTACTGCGCATGTTTTTTTAATAAATTTAATATTTTAACAAAATATTTAAAAAAAAATCAATATTTTTTGCTAAAACATACGCAACAAAGATTTCTATGCATTTTACAAAAGAAAACATAAAGCATAAAATTTCAAAAATAATAGTTTTCAAATCGAAAATAATAACACACATTAAAGATAACCTAAAAATCTAAATCTCTTCACTCTTGCTGCTCTAGCAGCAACTCCCCAAGTCAGGCCATCTTCATCGTCGAACACAAGCTTATCTTCAGCATTAGTTGAATCATCCATATTTTCAATTAACCATTCATTTTAATCATCAATATCATTCAAAGATATAGGATCAACAGTGTCACGAATTTTATACCTTCTTTTTATTGCTCGATTGTATTTAACAAATACCAAATCATGAAATATTTATGTTACAGACAAATCGTACAAAGATATTAGGAGTATTCACGTATATGCAAAAAAAAAAAAAAAATTCCAATGATATGTTTCAGAGCTGTTTGAATGTTTATATTATGAGAATGTTTTTAACTTCCTCCAAAGTTGCTTCTCTTGATTTATCGTTCAGAGTTTCATTCATTTGCTTTTGCATCTATGCTAGGTAATATTTTATGATCTTTTATAAATTATATTATATAATTCTGACAGTATTAAAAGGAATCTAAACTAAGTTGAATAATAAAACATATGTCAGTTCTAAATATCGGCATGCTAAGGTCAGTCGATTACATAATTGTAAGGATATTAACTCGCTGAAGATAATCGAATAGGAAATAATGGTGATGTAATTATATTTTCATATAACTAAAAAACGGAAAATATTAACAAAGTTATTCATAGTTTATGTCATCATGATAATAATAGTAATAGTAGTAGTGATGGTGGTTGTAGTGACGGTAAGAGTATTTATAGCAGTAGTTATAGCAGTTTGAAATATTAAAATACAAAAAAAAATCTTAAAATAAAGAAAAGGCGTGCCATTTTGCGCTGGGCAACATCTATGTGCCGCACGCCATTTGGTGCGCCTTTTCATATGTGTGACATCGCAAGAAAAAATGGTGCAAATGCCACGCTGCGTCGTGCGCCTAGGCTCACCTTTCGTAACTATGAATATGTTTTCGTTAAACAGTGTAAGTACGGAGTGTGATTGTTAGCTTGCTAGTGATGCTCAAAGAAGTAGATTTAACCAATATTTCTATGAAAATTTTTGTTTGCATTGGGAAAGAGTTTCTAGCAATTTCCTAGTAGCTAGTATTGAAGTGATGTCTAGCTCAAGTCCAAGTTTATGTTCCACAAAAGCTATGTTTTAGATGAAACGTGCCATTTTTTGGTATGGAGATCTAACAGGTTAAAAGTTGATCATTGTTAAACTCAAGCCTAGGACATGCAAGCTTTTGAATATCGGATTTTGATTATGTTTCGTCTCATAATTTTCACTTGGTCTATCTAGCATCGAAGGAGACATGGGACGAGATGAGTGCATCTCGGGTAAAGTTTCAAAAGTCGGATATTGGAGAAAATCTCGATTTGATATCTTGGTCAACATGAAGGGATGTAAAACTCTATCAACTGTCGGATTTCGAAGAAAACCTCGAGTATTTCGAGTGAGATAAACGAGATTTAAAAGCTTGACCTTGGGTGGATGTCTTAGGTTGACATCTCCACTCATAAACCACATCCCAAAAAGTCTCCAAGTAAATTATGTATTTGAAATTGTTTTGTTAATGATATCTTTAACTGCTACAATTTTCACAATATACATCAAATTGCAACATTAAAAAAAAAGAGATAAAGTCATTTATTGTGACTTATCGGGATAAAAGGTAAAAAATATGTTTAGGAGGTTGATAATTAATGATTGAACTAAGTAGTTTCTTTTGAATCTACATGAAAATAAAAAATAATAATGCATAAAAGGGGGAAAACAAATGAGATCTCAAATTGAGATATTGATTCTATTTCGGGTGAGATGTAAAAATATCAAACAAGACTAGCGTCTAAGAAGATATGGATGAAATTTGAAGCATCGTTTCATCTTAACGTGAACGAGAGATCTTGAAGGAGATCTTAGCCAAGATACAGAAGATTTAAAGCCATAAAATTCAACTTTTGAGGTCTTGGAATTTGGATCTTGCTATTACATACTCACAGCCATGCATATCAGCATACATTGAACTACTTTAGTTAAATAAATTAACATAATTATAATTATTAACTAAAAAGGTTTTAGGTCTACTAAGGGTAACCTTACTCCAACTTGATTGATTTAACCGCCCACTAACATGGCTTGTACCACCTTAACCAAACGAACTATTCTACCACCCAACAAAATCCAAATCAACTTATCCCAATTAACCACTCCAACTTGAACAAACTTAACTGCCTACTTAATAAGAGAAACAAACTTAACTGCATACTTAATAAGAGAAACAAACTTAACTGCCTTCTTAACAAGAGAACGGGTAGTCTTTCTCTAATAGACCATGTTTCAAAGTTGGTCGTCTGATCAATTTGATTGATCCCTCTTAGCTTGTTCAAAAGCTTATTATATTAGGTTGCTTAGGCTTCAATATGAGGACTAAAATTCTTATTTGCATCAATAAGGATATTTTACATTTGTTTTGTAGAATTAAAAATTCATTGGAGAAACTTCGATTTCTCTTATTAGAGGAAGGGGAAATTTTAGATGATATATGCAAATCTAAAATGAAACCTCTCGAATGCATAATTTAAATTATATTCCATAATGGATGATTCATATACGATCAAAATGATGCATAAGTTATACATACATATTCCATCCATCAATTAAAGCCATGTAAAAGAAGTGGCGCCAAGCTTTCATAAGTTAACGCTTTTAAATAGCCGACCCACTTCAATCACCGCCATATATCGCTTACCCCGCTATAACAAAGTTTTTTTAGCACTCGCTGTGACGGTTTAATATACATTTTAAGAAGAAAAAAAAGAAAATAGTTTACCTGATTCCCTTTTATAGTCAATCAACAAAATAAGGGTAAATTCAATATAGAAGCACCCTAACAAAATTTAAATCACTATTTCTAACTTGAATTCTAAATTGTATGGATTGAAACATTATTAGGTTTTGTTATATTAAAGTGAACAACATTTCCTTTTTCATCATAAATAATATGGTATAAATAACAAGGTACTCATCAAGGTTTGAAATTTCGTTCCGATCATTAGAAAATTTTAAAATTCCGTACCTAAACATAAACAAGCAATAGATAACAAAACCTAAAAAGCAAAAATCTTGGAAAACCTAGAATGCGAAGATCTTGTAAAACCTAGTCATAGTCTACGTTTTAGAAGAAAATCGACAATTAAAAACACAGCATCCGAAGAAGAAAACCTAGAAAGGGAAGATCTTGGAAAGCAGAAAACTTCGATTTCTTCCTCATCTTCAAATTTTTTTCCCTCTCTCTTTTTCCTAAAATCGGCTGCTTTGACTTTGCCTGTTCTTTTCGTTTTTCCGTTGATTTGTTTCCACGAGAGGAGTGGATGGGTTGAATGACCGTAAACTAGTTCGGATCCTAAAAGTAGAGTCGCTATGCACCTAGTGCACCAAACATGAAGTGATAATTCAATAAGGCAACTCCAGAGAGTGCTGCTTCTTTTGAGTGAGTTTGCGAGGCGACCAACAGGAGGAAATAGTCATACCACCATAATCCCTTCACGGGACCGACTAGTGAAATTGTTGAGTAGAGACTGATGAGAATTCAAATCTACGGAAAAGTACGGGCTGTGGAGCATTAGTAGTTGCGTTTGATATGTGTTTTCAATTTTCGGTTTTGTGCTTTTTAACCATTCTCATTCTTTAATTTGACAATTTTCATTATTTTATGATGAAATGCGTTTGATATGTAATATTCTGAAAACACATTTTCAAAAATGAAAATTGAAAAATGCGTTTGGTTTGAAGTATGTTTTTCATGTTTTGAAGTTTTGAATTTTCCATTTTGTAATCCAAACAAAATTTACATTTAAACCATAATACATAATATGCATTATTCATTATCCATATTTATTTGAACACACAAGCATAAAAGAAAGAGCCAAATGAAAACTTTAAATATATCAATGTTAAATGAAAATTATTATCATTATATCAAATTACTAATTGACAATCAGTACACGATGAGAGAAAATACAGTAAGTCATTAACATAACAGTTAATAATTAAAGAGAGCGCAATATTTTAAAAAGCTACATGAGATCAAGTTGCATATGGAATAAAATGACAGCAAAAAAATTTCATGACAAGATTTTTAAACATGTAATAGAAGAGATACACCAAATAAAGAGAAAATAAGAAACAACTCAAACATCGTCCATAATAATATATAGATATGTCAACGACTGTAGTATTTGCTAAAAGCACAACATTGAAGTCTTCCAAATCATATCTTCGTAAAATAGCATAAAAGTAAGACATAACCAACAGAAACATTCTTATAATCTATTTTTAAGATAATCTTATTTTGTTAAATGATGTACTAAGTGGAACATGATATACTAATGTGATGGTGAATTTATTTTGATTGCCAATGGTAAATTCACCAATACATAAATATTTTAAAAACAAAAGATGTACAATACGTAAGTGGTTCCGCTTTCCCTTCAATCTCTCTATCCCATAATCAGATTTTGTTGCTTTAATCATCTCTCTATTGATCTTCCCCCATTGATCCTTAGTTAAAGTAGAGCATTGAAGTTTTCCCGCTTTGACATATTCATATAGTATTCCTATGAAAGAGTGCTTGTTTCCGTACGACCATGACATTGGTTCCTTTGCCATACTATGACCTCCCATATTCTATGTAACTAATTAAATAAAGATAAATGATCATTCATCATATTGTAGAAACGACCATTTTGTTTTCAGTCAACGAAAATAATGGCAGCCAATACAATATCATGGATCAACATAATGATTTGCACTGCTTGTAAAATGAAAACCACTGATTACATTAATGAGGGTGAGGGCAGATGTCATAGGGTAATCATTGAATACACATGGAAACTATTGAGTTGCATTGCATGTAAAATGTTTGGGCATGCCACTGTTGATTGTGATAAATATTCCAAAAATACAAATCCTGGACCAAAGGAAATTATGCATTAGCAAGTTGATTTTTTTTAAGCTAAAATTAGCCTAAAACACCAAAGGTGCCATGAAGGCACTTCATCAATCGGTAAGAGACGGGACCACAATCAAAACAAAATTATAAAAATAATAATGATTTCATAGTGGTTCGATCCGAGAAAGATTTGCATCCACTTTGAAGGTGACTTTCATTATAGCATGCAAATTCATAATGTTTAAGCATTCTCTCATTACATTGATCTTCATTCTCACACGCTCTTCTCTAGATCTAATCACAAATCATCAAGGAGATTGGATAGTTCCTCTAATTATGTCTATTTGACAGGTAAAACTTCTACTCTTCAAGCATTTGAATGAATTTCCATGATTTGATGGTAGATTTGATGTCAGATCTTCAATGAGAGATGATTGGAGGTGTTGTAATCACTTGAATTATGAAAGGAAGCAATTCGGCAGCCCTTCGGGGTTCAGTAAATCGATCCCCTAAAGTGTGGAAGCCATGACCTATTTATAGAGGAGCGTGGAATGAAGTAGTGAGCTAAGATTTGTATGTGCATGTTTTGAGTCGCTTGTGCAAGTAATTACGGAAATGTCACTGCCAGTTGTAGCCATCTGTCTCCAGTTGTAGCCATCCTGTCATCGACCGACCCCTAGATGAGCGACCCCTAAATGAGCGACCCTTAGAAGAGCGACCCTTAGGTGAGCGACCCTTTAACTAAACCGATGTGCGAGCGACCCTTCAGGTGAATGAGCAACCAACAAACTATGCAGATCCATCCTTCTCTAATCGCGCACGAACGATCAGGGGCTATGTCTTGGATGGTGCTCGGCCGACTAGGCGTGCGAATGACCCGATGGGCTTGTGGGATTTCAATGTGAACGAGCCTTTCAGTGTGCGACCTAGAGATGTTTTAATATTTTATGATGCTTGATCCCCTTGTGGTGATCGACCCATTGACCTTAATAGATTTTATTCATCATTAAACGCTTAACTTTTGATGGATGAACATTTACCCCTCAAAGTTTGTAGTTTTTAATTCGTAAAGACTACGAGCTTAGAAAATACTATTTGACAGATTGGAATCTGTTTAAACATTGAGTAGCAATACTCATTTTCCTATGGGTCGAGTGCCAGTAATTTGGATTGGTAACCACTTGGCATATTCGCACTGATCAAACAACTCAAGCTGGCTAAAGTGAGGCACTGGTCGAGCATTTCAGGCTCGGGTGAAGCATTGCTCGTGCATCTCATGTTGGCTTGCACGTGCAGTTTGGGCTCGAGCGAGCGAACCTGGCCCATCATTAAACGAGCCCGTTTGTCTTCCTGATTATATATTGCTTTTGACCTTCATTTTTCCACTTTATCTCTTGTTTCCAGCGAACTAAAATTAATGGCAACCTCATTCTTTTTCTGAAAGACCTCTCATCGAATTCGTTTCCCCTCAAGCTTCAATCTATTGACCGTACTTGACCTCCGCAATCAAACTCAAGCGGCTTCAAACCAAATTGGATCGTTCTCTCTTTAATTCTGAAGTGCTTTTCAAGACACAGGTGACCCTTTAACTTTGCCTCGATTTGATTTGTAAATGGTTAAACTTTTGATTCGAATAAGGTGCTTGGGTGCGGTGGAATTGGAATCATATTTTTGGAGTTGTATTAATTGGAATTTGAGGTGAATTTGATTTGGAGTGGGTTAGGATGTATATTTGAGTGTGTTTGAGGGATTCAAATTATCCAAAGCTCATTAAATTCTGACTTGGGTTTGATGCACGCAACACGTTCGGTGAAATGCTTGAACCATGAAATTATTAATGTCTTATTGATTTCCATGCATATTCGAACTTGATTGTCCTGTAGCCCGTGTCAAAAATTTATTTTTGAATCTGAATCTTGCGTTTATGAACAGTTGGTATTTGAAACTTGGCATGTACTGGTCAATTTTCGTATTCACACTTTTTGCACTTGCTCCGGAATTATGCCATGTTTGCGAACTTGAAAACATGATTTCGCAAACGCTCTGCCTACTTGAGACGACTTAGTTAATCATGCTCAAACCCCGTCAAATTCAGGCATACTCGCACTATGTTGCCAGGATCAAACCAGGCCAGACTCGAGCACGCTCGACACAATTCGGTTTCGAGCGTGCTCGACCCTACGGGGTCGATCATGCTTACTTAGGCTCGAGTAAGTTTTATTAACTCTGGGCTCAAGCACACTTGTGCTACATCATACGCTGATTGATATCTTGACCACCTTTGAAGCTCATGTTTTTTGTATTTTTCGTTGTCACAATAGCTTTAAGTTGCTTTTGCATGAATTTCAATGTGGACATAGTTGAAATAGGCTCCATCACTTTGGAAATCTTTGAACCTGACCGATTGCACCTAACAGTTATGCTCGACCCGATTCAAATTTAAGCATGCTCGACCCTACAAGGCAGCTACGCTCGACCCTTGAATTCTAGCATGCCCGACCTCTTTGGGGTCGTTCATGCTCGATTCTTTGTGGTCTAGCAAGCTTGACCCTTATGGCGTCAGTCATGCTCGAACCTCTGGGTTCGGTCATGCTCAACCCTTTTGCGATCGAGCAAACTTGACCCCAATGAGGGTCGGTCGAGCTTGAATCGGCTTGGGCTCAAAGGAGCTTGATCACTTTTGCTTTTGGTTGAGTTCCAAGCTTCTTTGTTATTATACCTACGCAACTAAAATACTTCTACATTTTTGAGCTATAGTTTTGCTACTGGATGCTCATACCATTAGTAGGTCAGTATAAAAATTAAGAAATGATTTATAACTCAAGTTAAGTGACATATCCATGCAAAGCTATTTTATTCAATCATTTAGGAATACTCTTTACACGGATATGGTCATTCATTTTCTCGATAACACTTGGAATTGATTAATCAGCATATGCGGATTTTCATCTCCAAGTCTCATTCCCTAAGTAACACTTTCAATGAACAAGAAAATGTGTACCTATGATTTATTTTAAACGTATTCTTTCATGTAGAAATGTTAACTCGCCCTCAGTTAAGCCAGAATCCCCAAGAAGGAACAATGTCTGGCGATGCCGGGAGTTCTAGGCAGGTTACTGAAACCACATCAGGTCCTGCTCCCGAAGCAAGTGTCAACCAGAGTTTTCCCACACCCCAGGCACTTGCCAGTATACCTCTTGAAAGGAATGAAACAACTCTCTCATATAGCTCGTATTTGCAATTGTGTAAACAATTCGGGATTTCTATGAAAGAATAGGCTAAATTTCTCGACAAGGATGAATGTACCGATATCCCCCTGCTGGGTATATTGCAGTTAACCGTGGCATGTTAATGAGCGGAGCAATTCCCCATTTTAATCCATATCTAGAAATGATCCTCCGGCGTCTAGCCATTGCCCCCTACCAGTTACACCCAAATGGCTGTGTCATTTTAATGGGCCTTTATGCTCTTTTTATGCTGGTCAAACAACGTTCGCTGACATTTGAGGACATATGCTTTTTATATTCTTTCAAAAGAAGGAAGAAGGATCGTGCACCGTTTATTTTTATAGAAAGCCGGGGCACCAAAATTGTTATAGATTTAATGGAAAGTGTTCGAGGATTTCCAAAGTAATATTCCTTTGTCCAGTGTCCTCCAAATTTCTGTCGTTTCTGGATGGAAGGAAGTGAATATATTCAAATTACAACATTTCATTCCTTTCTTTCTTACCCCAATGATTAATCCTTTTGCATTATAGAGATTTCTTCTGAGAATATTGCTACTGATCAGGATCTCTATGATTCCTTGATTGCCATTAGCGAGAGTGAGAGAAGCAAATAGTTCTTAATCACAGAGGAGTTTCTTCATCAATATGAAATGCAACCTTTCTCACGAACTCTCGCAGTGGATCCAGCTGACAAGAAAGACAAGTCTCCAGCCACAAGGGATCAACTGCAGAAGTGCCCTGATTTTGCGGGAAGAAGTAAAACTCCGCTCAAACCCAAATTGGGTTCCATCTAAGAAGAAGTAGTCAAACAACGTAAGGGTAAGAGTGTTATGATTCCATCTGGCCAAGTTGAGAAGGAGGGCATCGTTCTGGATCCCATGAATACAGCCAAACATGATGACGTAGATGAGATTTCTCAACACGCTGCTTCAGATCCTATGAGGGAGGGTGCGAGGCCTGAAGAGGCTGGAATAACTTCTAAGGATGATTTAGGTACTGAGGATCGTGACGACGATCTTGTTATCATGGGTAGCCAAGGAGACAGTATCTCATAGACTTTTAGGGAACCTGGTGACCTTAGCACAACTAAGGATCTTTCTCAAGGTGATTTTGTCATTCAAACACATCAATTCCAGTCCTAGAGTACATGAGTCAATATGTCGAGTGCCCATGTTTCTAGACCAAGGAAATTGCTTGTAGAACTAGGAATTGCCTTAGAACCGACCCCTAAATTGGTTTGTTATTAGATACTCCTGATTGAATGTTTACTTAATACATAAGTTTACGATTCTCTGCATTAATTCCTTAAGTTTTCCCCGATGCCAGCCAATGTTAACACAAAATATCTGTTTTGCTTCTATTTTTAGGTACATTCGTGGAAAGCTTTGAATGAGGCACTGCACAATTTGATCCCAAAAGCTTTATTAGGCCTCGGTCTTCCCAACATTCTCAACATTCACAACCTGTTTATCAGCTTCATTGGATTGGCGACCTTGTTGAGACCGAGCAACAGAGAAAATTGAGGCATGAGGATGAGGCTGGGGAGAGGGAGGAGGAAGAAAGGCAAAAGAGGAAGAGTGAAAAAAAGAGGGAGAGAAGTGACAAGGTGAAAGTTGACTCAGGGAAGTGCCACAAGTCGAGTAAAATTTCATTACCAGATATTGGTCATGACATACCTTTGGCCTCCCCACCAGTGCCTCCCATTTTTTCTAAACTCCAGATGATTATGAATAGGCCTCGCTATCAGATATTGCCAACTAGTCTAATGCTCGCCGAGTGCTTCCAAGGCTGGGACTTAAGAGGTATGTACTTCGACGTGGACTTGCATCCTAACGATAAATGAGATGTTCTTGAGGAAATTGCTGATGCAAAAAGCAGTATGATCACCCAATACCATATTTCCAAGAGTCAAGCTGAGAGCAGACTGAATAAACTGAGCGAGCGCATCGAAAAACAGCTTAGTCGCCGGTACACATTTTCTCGTGACCTCCAAAGACTTAATTCGGCTCACCTCGACCACATTATAACATTGGAGAATGACAAGGCCGCCCTAGTTCATACACTCAAGTCTCAAGGCTCTTCTAAAGACATAGAGGCTTTGGTTGCTAAACTTAAGGAAGAGCTTGCAACTGTCAAAAAAAGGGAAGATGAGATTGTGAAACAAGCCCAAGAAGCTCGGTCTGCTCAGCAACTTGCGGAGTCTAAGCTGGCTATGGAAAGGAAAGCTTCTGCTACTCTTCAATAGGAGAACTTAACTCTTCATCATTGGATTTCCTCCCAAAGCTTATCTTTTGAAGCGCTTACCACTAACGTAAAGTTTCTTAAAGAAGATAAATCCAAGGCCGTGACTGCTTATAAGAAAATTAAGGCGAAAAATGATGACACCTTATTCAAGTTTTATGTTTACAGTGTCATGGGCCGTGGCAATTTACGTTTTCTAGGAAAAGATTTTGCTGAGACTTTAGCGCTAGTCTGGGAAGAAGTGCTCGGTTTTATGGGCTATGGTTTGATTCTAGGGATGGATTGGCTAACCATGTATGGTGCCATTCTCGATTGTCAGAGCAGGGACGTTAGATTTTTGACTTGCCACGGGAGGACCCTCGAGATTTTTTATGACCCAAAAGGGTCTGTCATGCTTTGTTTCCTAGAATCTTTTGATGCATCTATCTACGATCTTCGATCTGTAGTAGTAGTCCGTGAGTATCCTGATGTTTTTGGGGAGGTTTGGGATTTACCTCTGAGGCACTAGGTCGATTTCCGCATATATTTGGTGGACAATGCAAAGCCAATTGCATTGCCCATGCGCTATATGGCTCCAAGGGATAGAAGGGAGCTTAGCAAGCAAGTTGGGGAGATACTCGAGAAAGGGTTCATTAGGAGAAGCATATCTAAATTGGGTGCTTCGGTGGTATTCGCAACTAAGGCGGATGGCTCGCTTAGCTTATGTGTAGACTATAAGGAGTTGAATAAACTCACCAAGAAGAATAGTCACCCACTTCCGAGGATAGATGATTTGATTGACCAACTTGTTGGTACATCTGTTTTCTCTCAGTTAGACTTGGCCAAGGGTTTCATCAGTTGGGGGATGGCCGAGAACGATATAGACAAGACTGCCTTTAGAACTCCAGACGGTTTCTTCGAGTGGCTCGTCATGCCTTTTAGGTTGACAAATGCACCCGCCTATTTTATTGATCTTATGAGTACGACATTTTGGGAGTTTCTAAATAAGTTTTTATAATCTTTGTTGATGACATCTTGATCTTCTCAAAGAACGAGGAAGAGTGTGCCAAACATTTGAGGGAGGTTTTGAAAATTCTCTATGCGCATCAGCTTAAGGCGAAGTTCTCCAAATGTCATTTTTGGAGAAAAGAAGTGAGATTTCTAAGGCATGTAGTTTCTAAAGATTGGGATATTAGTAGATCCTGCAAAAGGTAGTTGAAGTTCAAGATTGGCAATCCCAAAGAATGCAACAAAGGTGAGGAGTTTTCTTGGATCGGCAGGCTACTATGGGAAGTTCATTAAGGACTTCACTAAGATATCAACTCCACTCACCAGACTGACGAAGAAGAATTTGGCCTTTGGAAAATTGATTGGGAGGATGCTTTTCAGCAACTAAAGAGAGCTCTGACAACAGCTCCAGTTTTGACTTTGTCGATGGAAACAAAGTATTTACAGTATACACTTACACATGTGGTACAAAGCTTGGTGCGGTTCTGATGCAAGAGGGAAGGGTAGCCTATTATGGAGGTAGACAGTTAAGAGTTCATGATGAGAACTACCCTACCCATGTTTTGGAATTAGCTGCTAAAGTATTCACTCTAAAGACTTGGCGGCAGTGTAACACCCCAAATTTTAACAACATTAAAAAGAATAAATTAATTAATATTTAATTTAATATTGAGAATTAGAGGAAATGGACTGCACAATTGCAACAGTCTCGAAATTCTAGTCAAGATAGACAATTGGTTTGCGTAAAACAGACATCGTATGAGGAAGTTATGAGGGTTTTAAGTTTGTATACGCGCAAAAAAAATATATATATACAAGCATGAGTCAGAGGTGAGTCAGCAGTGACTCAGAATCTTATCCAGATATTCGAA
>JASFAX010002114.1:0-47368 GCA_030737875.1 Allium sativum
AACTTGCTATCTATAATACGAAATCTCCTTTTTTTTCTTTCATTAGAAATATAATCAAATCGATCCAAATGGTTCTTGTTCCATAGAATTCCGACTTATATCGGATCTTGTATATTCAATTAAAGTTCAAATCAAAAATTGCGAACTACCGCGGCGTTTCGAGCTCATTTTAAATAATTTATGAATATATGTATATTCGAACTCCACTTTAAATAAACGAATTCGATATAAAATTCATTTATATCACCAAATAAATATTTAAAACCATTTAAATATTCGAAATAAATGTTTGAAAATCTGGGATGTTACAATTATATATAACCTGCAGTATGTGAAGGAAAAATTAGCATAAAAACGGAAACATTGTGTAATTTGTAACTTCGTCAAGGATTGCCAACTTGTAGCTAGTAAAGGATACCATCCACTGATTATAAGCATATATTTCTTAAATTGAAGATCAATATATTTTTTCATTTCATTTGAATTGATGACCAAAAAATTACAACGATCCTGAATAATATAGGGGACTTGAAGCATGTTCAAGACGTATAATGGAGAAGCTTACTTATGTATAGCGGTTACTATTTCAATTATCACTACTGCCTATATTGAACAATGAGGCAATATCATGTCCATTGAATTTTTGATGTTGATATGTTAATTAGTATTTATTTTCTTTTCGTTATTTGTAAATAAAATGGTTAAATTGTTTTTCATAAGATAATTCCCTATTTTTCAATATAGAGTTTGTATTTGTAGTCAAGATCAAATAATTATTTGTTAAACAAAAGGGGTAATAAATTGTTTTATACTTGAATAATTATAGATTCCATCATATAAATTAGCAATAAAGTGTAAAACGGAGACTACAAAGTCTATATTAATATAATTCTCTATTCTATGGGAAATACATTAAAAATTGTCTTAAATATCCAAGAATGGTAAAAGGTACAAATTTGTGCTTACATATGTGTACTACTTCTAGACGACATAAGTAAAGCCACTTATTATATTCTAAAAATGAATGTATTTAAAATTTGTTAAGACATGAAGTACATAGGCTCTCTTCAATCTGTATGATGTATATTTACCCTTGATACTTATAGTTCCTACTTAGAAAAATATTATTACTACATTTCCTACCATATGGAAAAGGAATATTTATTATAACATTTGAAGATTATTATTTTTATTCCTTACTTCAATGAATAAGAATCTAATCCTAACTAACACAGAATTGGGAGATATCGTCCTTGTTTGTAAGGACGATAACCAATGAATGATACTTTTATCTTGTTTCTAATCTTATATAGAATATGGCGTGAAAGAGACCAATCTTGTAATCGATCAATCTATGAATGACATTATTGGAGAAAATATATTGCACTAATTTGTTAGCACATTAAAGTCAACTAAACATTTATATTAGTAAGTCTACCTTTCCAAAGGCAAACAATTAGTTCCCTATAAAGATTTCCAGCTCAGTGCTTGGACAGAGTTGTATATATCTATACAAACTGATATGTTATTAAAGTTGCAAATTTCATCATTGATATTGTATTAGCCTATTGTATAGTAGAAGCTATAGTAGAGGGAAGACAAACATAATATATTATAAATCACAAAATATCTAGTGTCTTCATATATGAGGTTATATAAACTAATTCAATTCAAAATTTGCATATTATATCACTATATCACCTAATATATTGGAAATATTATGCTTGTAGTCATCATATAAACATTCCATTAATTTAGTATGTTTTGGAGTCTTCGTGAGTATTAGGACTTCATTTTATCATAATACATTTGTCCTCTTTGTAATGTTATTTCTCTTTTATCTTTTTTCTTAATACAAATACAGATATATAATGCAATAAATTGCATCTAAAATTAAAAAAACTATGATTATTTCAATTTACTAAATACCTAATTCATAAAGTAAATAAAATTACCTACTTATTAATATTAAATTATTGTGATATATATTGACTACCCAATTCCTTCAATTCCTTAAGTCTAAAATTTAAGGAGTATGTCTATTATTAAAAATATTTATCTTATTTATTGCAAGTACAGTGTCTTGATTATTACCTTAAATATCTACTTACTAATATATATTGATTATCTTAAAATATTTATTTTAATTATTGCTAGTGTCTAGTTTACCTTTCTAAATTTTTATCGCTAGATTTTAATGAAGGCGGTAAAAATGATTAAAGAAGAAAATCAACTAAAAATGAAGTGTAGTCCCAAATGCTATATGTAAAATAAGGAAAAACCAAGGAAGATCTTCAAAATTATTGATTTACCTTGACGCACAGGATATATAGATTACATTGATTCGACATTCAATTACACTTTATTCTAAGACATCCTATAAAAATTGTACATAAACTTGCACATTTTCATATTATATCTAATAGCTTCCAAGATAGAAATATCTAAATAAATTTTGTCAGTTAACTATCATGCATAAATGACTTATAACCAAATAAAAGTAGCTCATCTGATCAATTTGATACGTGAGGTGAGTAATTGAAAGAATAACAAACACTTATCGCCTACCTAACTCTTTCCAAGTCACCTTCGGTTTGTAACACTAATCAATTGCCTTAGCATGGAGCTTTATATAATTTCCCTGTTTATTCCTTTTATGCTTCAAGTAGACAATAAGAAGGACCAATGGCATTATGGTATTATTATACCATGTTGTCTACCTAGAATCATAAATCCCATTCAAGCATGAGGCATTGATAATTTTGTAGAAATATAAATGTGATCATCTCCACTTTTGTAAGCTTGATAAGAAAGTAAAAAAGGAAATTCGAGGCCAAATTCAAACTTAATGCAAATAGGCACGTAATATCAATGAAGCATAATCAATTATATGAAATTGATTAAAGGAAAAATTAAAAAATCATAACTTTTTTTAATAGAAGAGTGTACTATCAAGATATATGTTACAATGTTCAATCAATTAGAATAAAGTTACAATTAAAATAAAGAGAATTGATCAATGAAGAACTAATTTAGTAATGAAAAAGTCAAAGTGTTGAAAATTTAACACCATTTCAATTTTTCCAAAAGGTTTTGTTATGGTACAGGAGACATTAATTCAAATTAACAATGAGTCACTACAAATATAGCGACATACTTTGTACGAAGAGATATCAAACACACATTTATTCTATTTAGAGGTAAAAAATCATATGATAATGATGGCTATGTTTCTGTAGCTGATCTCGAAAAATCACACGAGTTTAGTCAATCTTCAATGGGGAAGGATATAAAGTAGGCTTCTTTACTCAAGATTATCAAACAAATTCTACAATGAGAAGTAAAACATTTAGGATGAATTATAGATTGATTAAAAAAAATCTTACCAATTTAGTATACATAAAATATACAGAAAGTATAACCAAGAGTTCTTGAAACTTCTAGAAAAAATAGTCTTGTATTAAAATCAAGCTAAGATCATATTAAATACAAAGATAGTGAAATACTTAGAGAAAAGATGATATTTTTTCATTCACATAATCGGCTACAAAAGGGCATTTCAATCTTGAAAAATGGGATAAATAAACATGGACATGTGAAAAAGAATTTGATATTATAAGGTAATTCAAATCACTTATCTTCGCCACAAATGTTGGAAGCGACGATGCAAGTTGGTCAAAAATGTCAAGATTAGGGATGACAATGGGGCGGGACGGGCACGGGTAGTACTACCCCATCACTCGCCCCGCTGGGTGATTTTTTGCTCTGTGCCTGCCCCATACCCGTACGGGTACCCATTAAACGGGTTTTACATAAGTTGCGGGTAATGGCGGGTATTCTTGAGTATCCATTATATTTATTCAATTTATTTTTTAGCCGTTTATTGAAATTATTCAAAGATACATTTGGTTTAAAAAAAATTAGACGAATACTCAAATGCTAACCTCAAAATACCAATACATATTTAAGCCAACATCCATAAAAGAAGTGATAACAACAAACGTATCCATCAAAATATCAATAGCCAGTTATAAATTGTTGAGTAAAGGCATGAACGCAAACACCGAACAACAAACAGCAATGTTTTCTGTAATGACTATTGATAATAAATCACATTCAATACGGGCACGGGTACCCACGGACATGGATATCTTACTATCCGTACCCGCCCCATTAATTAAGGGATATTAAAAATACCCTTTTATTTTACCTATGGATACCCATTTAACTATCTGTTTCATGCCCATGACAAATTTTATCCGTGGATAACCGCAGGTACAGATTTTTTTGTCATCCCTAGTCAAGATAAACCACATCATCCAATACAATAATAATACCAGTTTCAATCAAGGAGCGTTCACTATGCGTGCATAACAGGTTCAGCAAACACCATGTTAGAACATTATATATCACATAAAACAATATAGTAATTAAATAGTCCATCACTGGATCATACAACACAACAGTTTTCATGTTAACCTAAGCAAGCAGTATATCAATCAACACAAAAATTCAGGTAGAGACTGGAATTTCAATGTTATATTTATATCGATGTACAGAATAATACATTAAGTTAGAATTACCACCCCCCTCTTTTTCCCCGGAACACTAAAAGTCTAAAACACAAATGAACCCGATGACATAATCTAATCTATACCAAATCCTGTTGTATACATGAAAATTCAATGTAACAAATGAAAACAACACGGGAATTTTAATGAAATCAACACAGGGAATTCCAGCTAGAAGTAATACCCAATGTGAAAAAGTGATGATGAATAAAACAAATTAAGGTTTTAAAAATAGTCATTTACACCTAACAGTAGTAACCACATCACCATATTAATCATATCATAATTAGTTAAATTTTATAATTCTATCATTAGAAAAAGAAAATTACTATTTTACTAACTATATTATTTGAAGAATAAATTATGTGAACTTTAAAGCAATTTTTACAAAGAAAATAATTTTTCAAAGAATAAATTATGTGACAAGGCACATAAGAAACTCTCATTTTCACTGAAGATTATCATATATAGGTTGTTAGCTTTATTTGTACTACCAACATGTAATCTATCCACAATGCATTTTTCATGGTTGATGCAACATTCCTAGCCAGTGAAATTATGGTGACAGCTAAATTATTTTACATGTAAATAATTTAATTGCATACATTTACAATTTGCTTCCAACATTATGGCATTTTTCCCTTTGCAAATTACTCTTCTTATGTACTTTTAGTACTTTATTTTTTGGCGACTTATAATGCATATACTATGGAGCATAAAAATATAAACGTAAGTGCATCACACAAATAGATGTAAGTTGCATGATGATTCCTTTGCCTTTTTTAATCATAAACCAAATTTGATGAATTTTGTTTATTTAATTGAGTAATATATAATTATTAATGAAAAAGATAATATAAGATTTGCATCTTGTCTGTATTTACTTGCACACATGTAGAATTTTATCTCAAATAATCTAGTTCAAATTCCATATACAACATAGTATACTTTGGCAAGCTTGAGAATTAACAGTTATATATCTAAAGATTCTACCACATGAGAAATGAAATTAAGTTAAATCTTAAGAATACAATTAACTTATATCATAATTATTATCTTTTGGTTTAATTTATTAACTGGATTAAAATTATAAGAAATTACCATATAAATATCAAAGTAAAAATAAGTAGATTCATCACTCTATTTCTTTTGCATGTATTTGATGTTGCTTCATTTGTATTCAACATTGACTGGATGACATGGTTATTAGTTAGATAGTAAAAAGCACATGATTGAAACAATATCTAAAATAAGCTTTTATGGTAAAATAAATGTAAGCCTCGAACATCGAATTAATCATAATGTCACAGAGAACTCAAGTAGTGAGAATTATGTAACATTGTCCAACATTTAACACCTTGGCATTTAGATGTGTCAAATTAAAACTAAAGAAAGTTTGATAGTGACATAAGTTCAAAAGAAATATGAATATAGAATGCCTTGTGTTTGAGAACAAAATGAGTGGGATTGTTGTTGAAATTGGTGAATCACAATTTTGGGCAACGAATAATCTTACATATTTTGTGGAGAGATTTTTTGCTAGATTTTGTGCTAGATTTGATGAAGAGATTTGGTGCTGGAATTTATGGAGAGATATTGATTGCTATTTTTGTGGACATTTATTGCAAGGATATTTGGTGCTTATCCAAATAGTTTTATAACATATATGAAGATAATTTGGATGCCAAGTTTTCTTGGGCATAAAGCAATTCTCTCTATAAAAAGGACTAGCTAACATCTTCATTAGGTGTGGGTGAGTGCCACCAAGGTGTGGCTGAGAGCCACCAAAAGTGATCAGTCTAGCTATTCCAAATTGAGTGTTCTCCTTCAAATTTTTAGCCATTAGATATTCCCTACCTATTTCTCAATAAGGTTATTGGTTCAAGTTGTAATTGTTTGTAACGATCGTTGAGATTGATTGTAAACAATTTTTTTATTAGTGAATCAATAAAGAGGGTGGCAGTGTGGAATATTATGTGCTCATATTTCCGATATTTTTTGTATTGTTGTTTATTTTTCAATCAAATTTATCTTCAAGTGATTGGGTGATAAAGATCCTATTTTTATTTGCATAACAGTTTGGTATCAGAGCAATTTTTGCATAACAGTTTGGTATTAGAGCTAGTTCATCGCATAACTTGGAGTGATTTTAGATTGAAGATTGTAGATGTCGGAGATGATGTTGCTTTCATGGATGGCTAGTGTGGAGTAGGAGATTTTGAGAATTTGGAATGAAGAACCTAGTCCACAGCAAGGTGGAGAGGTTGGTTTTGATCACTGCTGAAGATCCGTTGAGGATCATGTTATCGATTGTTGTCTTCACGTTGATAATTCTCGAGGGATCCATGCAGATGAAGAGGGATCAAGTGGTAGACGTAGATAAAGAGGAGGTGTGATTGAGCCTGAAAATCAATTAGGTAATCTTGTAGCCTGATGAAATCAAGAAGGTGTGATTGAGCCTGTAAGTCAATTGAGCCTGGACTTGAAGAGAAGACAAGATGGTTTTATCTCATAGCCATTAAAATCGAGATGGTGTTAATTGAGAAAGAAGAGGTTGAAAGTGAGAGCTAAGGGGCTATTGTTTGAGTGGAGGAGATGTTGTGATTTGGTATCAAGGTGGAGTGTTGAAATTGGTGATATGCAAATCACAATTTTGGGCAACGAATAATCTTACATATTTTGTGGAGAGATTTGTTGCTAGATTTGGTGCTAGATTTGATGAAGAGATTTGGTGCCAGATTTTATGGAGAGTTATTTATTGCTATTTTTGTGGACATTTATTGCAAGGATATTTGGTGCTTATCCAAATAGTTTTATAACATATATGAAGATAATTTGGATGCCAAGTTTCCTTGGGTACGAAGCAATTCTCTCAATAAAAAGGGCTAGCTAACATCTTCATTAGGTATGGGTGAGAGCCACCAAAAGTGATCAGTCTAGCTATTCCAAATTGAGTGTTCTCCTTCAAATTATTTAGTCATTAGATATTCTCTACCTATTTCTAAATAAGGTTATTGGTTCAAGTTCTAATTGTTTGTAATGATAGTTGAGATCGATTGTAAACAATTTTTTATTAGTAAATCAATAAAGAGGGTGGTTGGGTGGAATATCGTGTGCTCATATTTTCGATTTTTTTTTCTGTTGTTGTTCATTTTTCAATCAAATTCATCTTAAAGTGATTGGGTGATAAAGATCCAATTTTTCTTGGCATTTTGTCAAGCTTCCGCTGCGCACAAAAAAATCATAACAATTGTTAATATACCTAGTATCTAGTCAATGCAAATGATGTGAATTAAAGAAACAAAAATAGACAAACAGTTGAATCACTAAGAATATATCAAAATTTTGGTTGAATTCTAGGATGGTTAGCCATAAACACAAGTAGGAATTGGAAATTCAGTGGTCTGTTAACACTTCTTTGGGAAAAAATGGATAATAATTTATGGTAGAGATTAGTTATTAATCTGTTAATATTTGTCTTGCGATTGGAATAGCTAACTTAATGGAAGGAGAGTATTTGTTAAAAGGAGCTGAATATATAGAAATCAAAGCAAGATAACTACAACAAAATTATATCCTTGATCAGGAAGAAGGATAAAATTTTAGGTGACATTTATTTCTTTACCATCTGATGAAAGAGAAAATAATGTATAAGGCACAAGCAAGAAGTCTTAAATGTCTTATTGTGAATTCATTACACCATCACAATTTGTTTTCTTCTTTATGTGAAAGTTGGTTGAGTTATATTTCATGATTAATCCAATTCTTATTTTCTAGTTCCAAAACTGAATTTAAATTTCATACCTTTTTTCTTTTCATTTCTTTTTAGTACTTACAACAGTCCATTTTTGGCTGCATCATTTTAGGTTTGTATTCATGTACCAATTCATCCAACTGAAATAAAATACATGTAGGTATGTTCCACATTATCCATGTTTACTTAGTATGGTTTATCACTACATATTAAGTATCAGTGCTTATAATTATACCTGATATAATGGAAAAGAATTAAATATTTTAATTGAAAGAAAACTACAAATATTTATATAGAATATTTATACCTTGATTAGAGAAAGGTTGGCAGCAGTATGAAAAGAAACACACAATGTAGCAACATTATCACAGCTATAGTGCAAAACAGTAGGTGGTATCTGCCCAACACAACTTACTTGTAATATATGTTCCTAGATAAAAAATTCAGGTTATAAACTAGTTAGTAACCAACAATGAGTCCGATTTGGAGTGAATAACCAACTACACTTGTATATTAGAACTTACAAGTCAATTCAAATGAATCAATTAGCAAGTCAATGAAATAAAGTGTAATGACCACTTTTTAGTACAGTTTAAGTCGACATTTATCAAACCATGTCAACTCAAATTATACAGAAAAGCAGATAGCTATTAGAAAGAAATTAGAGGGTGAGATAAGAAAGAAAGAATTATTAGAATAAAAGAAGAAGAACTAACACAACATAGAGTCTCACATCACAACGAAACAAAATATAATATAGAAATAAATCTTTATTGATAGCTTCAAATAAAACTTACAATCATCAGAGTACATTAACACATCTGGATAATTATATCAACCTGTCCTCATATACAATCACACAGTGTAATAAATACTAGATATATCATATGTCTGTACACCTCCAGCACGTCTTCTGAAATTCGCAGCATCCAAATCTAAACCTGTAAAATCCGGTCTAACCCGAGCATTACAAACGCCAAATCAGTCTGGTGAACCAGAGTGAGAAAAACACAATAAGCATATAGTTATCATCCAACTTGATTTTAAAGTTAAAATATTTTCGAAAGAAAGGATAATCGTAAGACCAAATCCACACATAAATACAGACAGGTTTTACCTTACGATAACCCAAAAACATTTTTGAAATCAATATCTTTTCTGATATTATAATATTGTCTAAATACAAACAAATAACAATCTAGCGCAACGCTTGCATCTCACGCTCCACGTACATAGTATACAATCAAAACCGCAGGCTCTTATTGAAGAATGGATTTCCTAGCAAGGTATGGGACCACCTTTCCGACAATGTACCTCTGGAGATGAATACATTGGTGTTCAACAAGAACATCTTGCAACCTAGGCTAAACATGACCGAACCCACACTTCTCTTGAGAGTACCGAATATATCAGTACCACGGTTGGGGGCCAGCCAACCGAACCGATAACATACATACAAAAATAAAAAAGGTTAACCAAAGGCATTTGCTTTCTCCAGATCAGGAAATGATATACCCTTTTGATGGGTGCGACCCACATAGCCATGCGACCTACCCGATTTCGTGTCATTTCCCGGTTGATGAGGCTTGAGGTCATGAATATCTTTAGAACATCTGGTCACCACTCACTTTGAATGTCACACCATCAGATCCGCCAAAAAATCACTAACTGACGTCCACAAAAATACCCTAGTTGGGAGTGATGCAACTATAGTACATTTGAAGAAATCAACGTATGCGATTCCTTTAGAAATACTTTGTCATACATCTGTCGATACAAGTCATCCAGGAATAGGATGAACTGAAGGCATCCTCCTACTACATCCTAGGTATCACCCTATGGATCAGTAGCTTGTAGTCCTTGCAATCCATAGATTTCAACCACGATAGAATCACAATATATATCTGGCCGCTAAACCAGAGATTATAAGTAATCCTTCCGTTTTATGAAGATCCACGGTCATCAATGCGCCATCTTTAATCTTCATGCTATCGTATTTGCTTGTTCGGAATGGTTTTCGAATATAAATTCAATCCCAGTCTTTCCGTACCAACAATCCTGTAGGTCAGATTTGATAGTCGGTTATTCAACTATCAAATAAATAATCAAGAAAATAAAAATGAGTTTACCGGTTTAGTACTCAGCATCACTTGGCCTCTTTTATTAAAAATAACTAACAAATTGTTAATTAAAACTTCCAAATCTTTCAATATTTTTACAATACGGTATTTGCTTCTTATTTTAATGCAATAACATTCTCAAAATCCTTTCATTATAATACTTAGAAAAATATCTTATAACCATATTCAATTTCCATTTAATTCTCTTTTCAAAATATTTTCTACGTCATTCTTCATTTTCTAATTGGAAATCAATTTAACTTATCCCTCGTAAAACAATGTTACGAAATGCCTTTCTGTTTCATTACTTGAAAACAACAACCAATGCTTATTCTTATTTCAAAAACTCGACTTTACACTTCCTTTTAACTCGAAAATATCATTATATTTTCACGCAATCTCCTTTTATTTCCTTTACTTCGGAAATATCATTTCATATATATATTCTCAAATCTTTCCATTTCCGTTACTTTGGAAATTTCATTATATATTCTTGAATCTTTTATTTACATTGTGTTATCATTTCTCATATGGAAATAATAAATTTTTCTTAGCTTCTTCCCATTACAACTAATATCAATCCTTAGAAAATCCTTAAGTCATTCAAGTTGGGGTATTTATTTACCTCTCAGACCTTGATCAACAACATTCTTATCTTTAGATAGACATGAGTTGTAATTCAAAAACCGATATTCATTCTAATACCAAACACATCACATTTAACTATTTTATTTAAAATATGGATTTATAAAACCTTCTTACTTTGAAAATGTCCTTCTCGAGTATAACAATTATTTCTTAATTCATTGATTAAGAAATTACTTACTAAAACATCAGCTTTTAATTTTCTTTAAATAATTCGTTTTATAACTCGGATTTTTTTAACAAAATGTATTACTCACTTCTTTACCAAATTTACTTTTAACAATTCATTTTTTTTCTAATCCTTTTAACAATTTCCCGCTTGGAAATTTAATTTCAATTTCCTTTGTTTTACTTAATTTAAATATTAAGTAACGTTAATTAAATTAACACTTAAACACCTCATCTCTTCGTATAAACTTCATTAATATAATTCTGATTTAATATAAACCCTTTTATTTTCATTTTCCTTTTACTTTATTCAAACGTTAAGTAAACATTAATTTAAACTATCGTATTCGCTTAAAATTCCTTTTTCTATTTTACTATAAAAACTCGGTTTTAATATAAAATCCGTTCATAAACTCCTTTCATAATTCAGTTAGATTTCCTTTCAACTTCGATTACTTTTTAAACGAATTTCCATTAAAAAGTAATCTCCTAAATTATTATTAAAAATAATAATTTACTTCAATCACTAACTACTGTAGAAGTAGTTAATTTATTTATTAACTAAAATAAATAATAAATTCCCTCTTTAAAATCTTATTAAAATTAAAACAAATATTCATTAAACCATTTCCTTAGATTAATTCAAAACAAACTAATTAATAATCACTCCCACTTAAAACAATGACTTATTCGACCGAAAACACAGTTATTTTGTTAGCTGATTCTAGTTACTTTTTCCTTTAAATAAATCAATAATATAATTAATTTAAATAATTCAATTTAATTGATTTCTTAAAAGCAATTATCTAACTCTTAACCATTAGGTTCATTTTCTACTCACTTGCTTATAAATCTTATTAACATCAGAATTTACCTTATAAAATCAATTAATAATTAATTATAAACTTAAATAATAAATAATTATTTCCTTTTAACAAACTTTTATTCAAAATAAAAATTTAAAAATCTATCTTCTGTTATAAAATATATTTTATAACTTCATTTATATCGATTTGCCTGACGGTAAATCGATATTTATAAAATGATGTATTTTCAGGCTATATGCTACCAATTACTCAACCAATACTACCCATGGGTTAAAAAAAAAAACCATTGAATTTAAATTCAACAATTAGTAATCAAGTCAATCATCCAATCATATGGGTTAAACTGTTAATTTTCAAGTCAATTAACTCTCAATTATAATTTGTTTAAAACTAATTACTTTTTATTTAAACTAAAGGTTGATCAGATATGTTGCTGTCTTCGTCCTCAAAATGGTTCCTACAGCACGTTTCATTCCTGCATCAAATTAACAAATTTATTATGATTTATATAAACTAAATTATCCTTAATTGTAACACCCCTAAGTCCCACATCGTGGAAGCCTGTGTGAAGTGGGTACTTATATAGTAGATCTCATCTCTTACTAACGCCGAGGCCTTTTGAGGAACAAAACCCCACACTTATACGGTGGCTAAGCTGGGGACAATATCTTGCGTGAACGGAGGTGCGGGTTGTTACAGTAGTATCAGAGCCAATACCCAGCCGGAATTGTGGCTCCTGTGTGGACCACAGCGCCTGGGTGAGGTGTTTGTGAGCCAACGGGGATGTTGGGCTCTGTAGGAGGGGAGAATGTAACACCCCTAAGTCCCACATCGTGGAAGCCTGTGTGAAGTGGGTACTTATATAGTAGATCTCATCTCTTACTAACGCCGAGGCCTTTTGAGGAACAAAACCCCACACCTATACGGTGGCTAAGTTGGGGACAATATCTTGCGTGAACGGAGGTGCGGACTGTTACATTAATCATTTACTTAAATTAACTTAATTAAAGATATAGCCGTAATTATATTGCAAAGAATCCAGTCGATAGTTTCTTTCAAATAAACTAGGTCGATATGATTTTCCCTTTGTTCTTGCATTACTGCTTCAGTTCATTCCAAAGGCCTGTACAAAATTCACTAGTTTACTACTTTAAGCTAATACCCCTTTTTAATTATAATGATTAATCCACACGTATGATAAGTAATAACATAATTTACTTTATATAATAACAAAAGGATCGGACCCTTTAGTTTCTTCCCTCATTTTCAAAACTACTCCGTTCCTGAACTCTAATGCACTGCTAAACTTTCAAATGTCGCGCCTCCTTCCACCGCTGATCGTGCTCCGATCTCGTGCCACCGAGCAGTGCGCCTTAGCCTTGAAAACTCACGACAGCAACCTCCTGCAACTCGAACGCTTCTCATATTCGCTGCCTGCATTCGAAAATCACGGTTTCAAGGGAATTTTCTGGCCACCGTGCGCCTTTATAGGTGATCGTCACCATTGATTTTCGAGATCTTAGTGAGTAGAATAATATAGTAGTTGGATATTTAGGGAAATAATCAATGGTGTTAGGGATTGCGGAATGGATCGTTAAGGCAAAACAAAGACAAGAGGGGGGTGAATCGTGTTTTTGAGAATTAAAAAAAATCTAAAACTTATGTGAACTACTATAAGGATCAAACACCACAAACATGATCACAGACATAGACTCAATTACAAACACAAAAATAAACGGAAATAAAATGAAGAAAAGGAAAGAACACACCGGGTTTAATACTGGTTCGAAATTGCTCCTACGTCTAGTCCCGCACAACGCTGGATTGAGCAGAGTTTTATTACTATATCAATCTCCAATTACAACCTACTTGATTTCACGACTACAAAGGATACCACCGATTCCGACCTCCTTGATTTCACAGCTACAAGGGATACCATCGATTACCCGTCCTTGATTACACAGCTACAAGGGATACCACCGATTACTTTACTCAACCTAAACAATTACAAACAGCCCTATAACTCTTCAATAACACTTGATTTAGAGAGTAATGAGTAGAGAGTGTAGAGAGAAGAAGATTAATAAAAAAAGAATTGAATTTGGCAGAGTATAGGTGTAGAAATCATAAAAATGATAAGAAATAATGGTGTAATGAAAGAGAGTGAAAGAGGAGAAGAAAAGTGATTAAAAATTCGAAATCATCCCCTTTTTATAATGTGTGAAAGGTTGTAACATCTCAGAACCGTCACAAATAGTGAAAAGACACTTCCTTTCAATTTTGAAAAAACGACAATTATATGTCGAGATGGGGTTATTTGTATGTCGACATACCCTTAATACAAAATTGATTTTTGAGCATTTTCCAAGTGTTTTGATATATATATATATATATATAATTATGGAAATTCCTGAATTAAAATATAGTATTATAAATAAATATTGAAAATTAGAAAATCATATAGAAACATAAATATGAACTATATAAACATATTTATAAAATTATAAAGTTTAAAACTATATAAATATAAAGTACAAATACATAAAACTTATAAAGTATAAACTTATAAAACTCAAGTTTAAAATCAAATTAAAATAGAAAGTAAAATAGAGAAGATAAAGATCGAAGATAGAATTTAAAACAGAATTTGAAATCAGAAATTGAAAAACAGAATTTGAAATTATTTTGAATTTCAACTTGGAGTGCTGTTCAGAGTCTTACATAATCTAAACTCTATAACTATATTTATCTTGAACTCTTAAAATCTTGAACACTCAAGAATCTTGAAATATCTCTGAATTATGAATCTCTAACATCTTTAAAATTGTACAGTCTTCAGTAATAATTCCTGTATATAAATATTACGTATGTGTATATATATATATATTCTAGATAAAGGTGTTAGTATATATTTATAATCAATTAATATTGAAATAAGGTTGTTGTCTTTGAAACTCCATTCTCCGATAATCTCCCTCTTTTTGATGATGACAACCTTAGTTTATAAAATATCATACCTGTATATACCTGTTGATGATGATCCTTCAAATACTCCCCCTGTCTATATTTTATAATTTCTCCCCCTTTGGCATTATCAAAAAGAAATTCTAAAACTACCCCCCTAATTTGTATAACTATTTAAATAAAACCAATAAGTAACTAATCCAATTATGATACTCCCCCTTAATTTATAACAAATGCAAAGTAATTCAAAGTAGAATACTCCCCCTTAATCTATATAAACATAGAATAGTAATTCCTAGCATTATGATGATTAAATACAAACTAATCCAAGTATTTTAATTACATATGTTTGTTGTTATATATACAAACCAAATCAAATCAAAGCACACCACACCATATTCTTAATATATACGAGTTTTAAGTTATAAAATCCAAATCAAATTCAAACAAATCAATCAAATCAACCATACATATCAATTAAACGTTTCTTTGGACTTCAACCCACTTATCTTGTCCAGTGATTGGGTACTTCTTGATGTCCTTCCATTCTTCTTCATTGTTGAGTGAGTCTTTGTTGTTTTCATTTTTGAAATGAGAAGAGATTGACTAACGAATTACATCAAAATGTTTCTCTTAGTATTCCACCATTCTCATCTGAATTAACTATAGATTGCACTGATTACATAGTACTATGGAGTGTATTTTCTTGAAAGAATTCAAAGAATCATCAAGATTTTCACTTATGTTATGGATAGGATTTGCCATGGATTTGAGAGGAAATGAATAAGGAAGAAGGAGAAACAAAATAATGAATTTTTCTGGAAGAAATAGGGTTAAATAGGGTCTGGAATTCGTTAGATTTTGAATGGACATGAGTAGTTATTTAATTTTAAAATTTGAAACATTTTGAAAATCTGGCAGTTATATGTCGACATATACATAAATGTATGTCGACGTAACCATTAATTTTTTTCGAAAATTTTCAAATTTTGAATTTTTTGGACTATAATTAATTGTACAGTGACTTAAAAATAATTTTAAACATAACTAAAACTCCATTCATTACTTAATAGAAAGCAAATACATCCAACTAATTAAGACACACTAAATACGAGATTCGAAAGCAAATATAAGGAAATATAATCAAATACATGAAGATAAATAAAACTAGATAGGCTGGTTCTCAGTAGATGATGAAAAGGAAGATGAAATTCCAAGCTTTCTTCCTATCTTGGCCATGAATTTGGACACTTTGGAAAGTTTCTTTCTGAGCTTCTTCTGATTGTTGACAATTTTCACTGGATTTTAAACAATTGTTTCTTTGAAAATGCGTCTAGTGTTGGTTGGACACTCAACACTTTCTAAAGAAGTCTTTTCTTCCTCGACTTCCACTGGCTTTTGTTCTTGTTGATTCGAGCTTATTTGGCTTCGAATGTCTCATACGGTTTGAAAATGAGAGGAATTTGCATGAGACGAATGTTTGATGAGTCAAACACTTTTCTAGGCACATACTCTTCTCCATGAAGATCAACCACAAAACATTTGAAAATACGAGTGAGATAAACATCGTATAGAGAGTGTTTTCTCTTGACGATAATTATATGGGCTTAATTTCATTTAAGACATTTCGACCCAGTTGATAGTATAGCCACCCATAATAGCAAAAAGAGTCTTTTGTACTTTGAGAGTTGGATTGTCGAAATTTCTAGAACGGGGAGTGATGGTATGTTGGAGGAGAAGGTTGACAATTCTTGTTTTTGGAGGAAAAAGCAATTTTTGAACTCCATTGGAGCATCATCTTCAAATATGTCATAATAGGTCTCCAAATTGGTTTCATCGATGATAAATTCCAAAAAATTCGTGCCCATGCTTCTACAATTTAGAATAGTGCCTAAGAGTTCGGCATCGAGGACAATTCGTGTGCCTATGACGCTACTCCAAATTTGATCTTCATTGCCTTCGTAAAATCCGTGATTGAGATTCGCATAGAACATCTTGACGAGTTTGGGATATCATATTTCATCGTTGTCACAAGAATCAATTAGATTTAGGACTTTGTTATTTTCAAAGAGAGAAGTAAGTTCGTAGGAAGAAAAATATCCAAAGACGGCGAAAGCACCCATGTTAACCTTAGCATTTGCTAAGTAGTTAGCATAGGTTTGATAGCCTCTTTGTCATTATGAAGATAACCTTTGATGGTTTTGGTTATCTTCAATTTTTGATATGAACTTGAGGAATCCGTTGAATTGATAATTTTGAAGAGAATAGATATGAAGAATATTGTTTTGAGTTATGAATGAAAGGTAAAGGAATAAATGTATATATAGAAATTGAATGGATATGAATTGAATAGGCACAACTTTTCAGATTGAAATGACACCTTTTCAGACCTTGAAAGTTGGTGAAAAGTTGGAGGGAAGTTTGAAAGTTTAAACCTTTCAAATTCAAAATTTGAATTTCAAATTACTGTTCAGATATGTCGTCATATACATATATGTATGTCGATATATATGTCTATATTCAAAGAGAATTAAATTTTTGTGAATAAAAATTTATATTTTCGATTTATATTTCAGGTTTAATGATTTCCTGAAATAATTCCAATCCTAACAAACACATAGTGTTTGTTATTTTATTATTTTATTTGTTATTTATTATTTATTATTATTTTGAATTTTAAAATTCAAATTTCAAATTTGAATTTCAAATTTGAATTTCAAATTTCAAGTTTAAATTTTAAAGTCTTTAAATTCAAATCAAAGCTAACAAACAAAGCAACCATTCAACCAAATAAAATTAAAAATTAATTAATGCGTACCAGGTTTTTAGATCCTTTTCTTCGAAATTTTCTGAATTCTGAACTTCATCACCTGATGATGAATCTGAATAATCTAACGTTGCTGTGTATGCTTTATTTCTCTTTCTCGACGAATTGTTGTTGTCTGTTTGTTGAATCGATCTGTCTGGATATGGACACATTTTCTTTATGTGGCTAGGTTTGTTGCAGTTATAACATCGACCATCACTACTTTTTGAACTTACTTGGTTATAATTTTTCTTTCTATATCTTAGAAATCTTCTAAAATGATTTGTCATAAGAGTTGTTTCTTCATCATCTTCGCTACTTGAGTCTGAATCGTTTGCTGTTGCTTTTAATGCAATAGATTTCTTCTTTGTTGACCTGTTTTCTTTTCTTTTCTGTAATTGGACTACATATGACATCAGATTTCCAATTAACTCTCCAATCTTGGCATCATTGGCTTCTTCAATTGGCAAAGTTTTCTGATCCCATTTGGGATTCAATGAACTCAATATTTTTCTGACTTGATCTGATTCAGAATAGGTTTTTCCAAGTGTTGTTAACGAATGCACTATTTCTTGAAATTTGCAATACATATCTGAAATACACTCATTCTCATTCATTTTGAGTAACTCAAACTGATTAACTAACATTTCTATTTTAGTTTGTATAACTTTACTAGTTCCATCATGAGTAACTTGTAAAGTTCTCCAAATTTCATAAGCAGTTTTACATACTGACACTCTATTAAACTCATTCCTATCAAATGAACAAAATAACATATTCATGGCTTTAGAATTTCTTTGTGCAGCAGTCTTTTGTTTATTTGTCCATTGTGCAAAAGCAGTTGTAGGTTAAACAAATTCATTTTGTGTAATGTTCCATGTGTCTTATCCTACTGACTGTAAATATATTTTCATTCTACATGCTCAATATGAATAATTACTACCAGTGGTGGTCTAACAGTGGACAGACCCTCTGCAAAAGAACTATTATTTCCACCAGTGTTGGTTTCCATTATCACTATTTTCAAAAATCAGATTATGAACTTTTTGAAAGACCTTGCTTTGATACCAATTATCAGGGATTGCGGAATGGATCGTTAAGGCAAAACAAACACTAGAGGGTGGGTGAATAGTGTTTTTGAGAATTTAAACAAAATCTAAAACTTATGTGAACTACTATACGGATCAAACACCACAAAAACAATCATAGGCACAGATTTAATTACAAACACAAAAATAAACAGAAATATAATGCAGAAAAGGAAAGAACATACTGGATTTTATGCTGGTTCGGAATTGCTCCTACGTCCAGTCCCGCACAATGTTATATTGAGAAGAGTTTTATTACTATATCAATATCCAATTACGACCTACTTGATTTCACGGTTACAAGGCATACCACCGATTCCAACCTCCTTGATTTCACGGCTATAAGGGATACCACCGATTACCCGTCCTTGATTTCATGGCTACAAGGGATACCACCAATTACTTTACTCAACCCAAACAATAACAAACAACCCTATAACTCTTCTATAGCACTTGATTTAGAGAGTAATGAGTAGAGAGTGTAGAGAGAAGAAGTTTAATGAAACCAGAATTGAATTCGGCAAAGTATAGGTGTATAAATCATAAAAATGATAAAGAATAATGGTGTAATGTAAGGAAATGAAAGTGGAGAAGAAGAAGTGATTAAAAATTTGAAATCATCTTCTTTTTATAAGTGTGAAAGGTTGCAACGTCTCAAAACCGTCACAAATAGTGAAAAGACACTTCCTTTCAATTTTGAAAAATGACAGTTATATGTTGACATGGGGTTATTTGTATGTCGACATACCCTTAGTACAAAATTGATTTTTTTAGCATTTTTCAAGTGTTTTGATATATATATATATAAATATATAATTCTGGAAATTCTTGAATTAAAATATAGTGTTATAAATAAATATTTTAAAGTAGAAAATCACCTAGAAACATAAATATAAACTATATAAACATATTTATAAAATTATAAAGTTTAAAACTATATAAATATAAAGTATAAATATATAAACTTATAAAGTATAAACTTATAAAACTCAAGTTTAAAAACAAACTAAAATAGACAGTAAAATAGAGAAGATAAAGATTGAAGATAGAATTTGAAAACAGAATTTGAAATCAGAAATTGAAAAACAGAATTTGAAATTATTTTAAATTTGAACCTGGAGCGCTATTCAGAATCTTACATAATCTAGACTATATAAATATATTTATCTTGAACTCTTGAAATCTTGAATGCTCATGAGTCTTGAAATATCTCTGAATTATGAATCTCTAACATCTTTAAAATAGTATAGTCTTCAGTACTAATTCCTATATATAAATCCTGCATATGTATATATATACTAGATAAAGGTGTTAGTATATATTTCATAATCAATTAGTATTGAAATAAGGTTGTTGTCATCGAAACTCCATTCTACAACAAATGGATCTTGTGGAAGAAAGGGAGAAAGAATCGAACATTTTCAACCGTGAATTTTGTATGTGGAGGCACTGCATTTTAAAAGATTGACCATGAAAAGCTTTGACCAGAATTAAGGTTAGATTGTGTTGACGGTCATATATAAGGGAATAGATTAAATAATTTAATATTAAACGATATTTCATCATGAAGTGTCACTCCAAAACAATCATATACAACCTCCAATCGAAATGAAACTCCTAATTCTAGCATTAAAAAAATATTTCGAACACAATGGGACAGGTTTCCTCGAATTCTGAAGTCATTTGTAAAAAAGTTCTTTATAAATCACAGGCTAAAAATCACGCTTTTAAATTTCTCACGATCACAAAATAAATCCAATCAACTTGAAACTTTGAAATTCTATTAGACCTTTTCCTTACGGATCCAATGAAATTTGTTTCTTTAAATTCGGAGTTCGTTTGGCCAGTCGTTTATTCCTTTAAACTTACTCTTGTCTAAATTGGCCAAAATAATATAAACGATTAAATAAAAACAAGGGCGTTTGACGCCGCCACGATCACGTGGTTAATCAGATTTCTACCAAATTAGAAACGTAACGATAACTTTCTAATACGGATCCAATAAAACTCGTTTGGTCGAAATCCAACTCCGTTTGGAAACGACGATGTTTTATAATTTAAATTATTTGTCGATTCACAATTAAATTCCATACGCTCATATATTAACTTCGTTTGGCCCCAAAATTTGCAGCAAGCTATGTTTTGAGGTTCCGAATCCAATAAATTTCGTTTCATCACAAATGGAGATCATTTGAAAATTGGCTATTTCTAAGGCTTATAAAATATTAATAAAATATTATAAATTCCAAAATAATCGAATTAAATAACAATAAATTATTTTAATCATAAATACCCACCAGAAATATCATATAGCTCCAAATATAAATTATACAACTCGATATTGACATTTCAAGTCAAATGCTATCAAATATATATTAAAATCTGATTATATTAATTAAGTAAACGTTATAGTTTATTAACGAATTCCATAGAGACTATTTAAAATTTTGATTTGGACATAACAAGCAATTTATAACATGAATTCTAGATTTTTTCTCTTCCATATGAAAATTATCATCAACAAGATCCAAACGTTTCTTGTTTCATATAAATCCAACTTATATCGGATCATGTATGTTCAATTGAAGTTCAAAGCTCAATATTATGAACAACCGCGCCATTTCGAGCTCGTTTTAATTTAAATATAAATTTAACGTTCAAACTTCAATTAATAAATGGATTTTATATTATAAATTCATTTAAAATTCAAATTAAATATTAAAAATAATAAAATAAATTAAATATTTGACCACCAAACATATGGCACATTGCAATATTCCCCTTAAATGAATTTCATCCCCGAAATTACTAAGGTGGGAAAAATGCCTCAAACCCATTAATTTTCTAAATTCAATTTATTTTAAATTGAAAACCAATTTATTATTGTTAATCGAAATTTTCAAAAATATCGAAAATTTTCTAACATTTTAGATTCCTGGAAAAATTCAGCAGAGTCTCCCCTATATGGAGTGACCTCTGCGATATCGTAGGAACAAATAATATATATGCACCGACCCACAAGGTCGGAAAACAAAAACCATAAACCAAAATTTATATTTTCGCGTAGGCGTACCTTTTACGAGCGCTATTGAGCATACTTGCTCAATTTATGTGTAATTTACGCAACCACAACCAATTTCATAGTCTTCTAGTACCTGTACTTAACTCAATTCAACATGTAAGTAACAATTACATGTAATTCTAAATAACATTCGTTTAATTAACCAGAATAACTAAACAAATCCCCACAATCAAATATATATAACATTATTCAAGTGTAAATACAGGGTTGAATCATTTGGTTTTCAATTCATATGTGATTCCATTCCAACTGAAATTCAATCCTTATCCTTTAATTCATTAAACTGTTATAAAAGCATTAATGAATTCCATTCAACCAATTCAACATACAATTACAATCAATGAACAACCAACATTAACAAACCATCCAATTTTTTACTAAATTCAATTTATATTTAATATTAATATTAACCCAGTTATTTTCACTTTGGTTTACATACTAGAACATAATTTGGTTAATATCTGATTGATTTCCGTAATTATTATCCATTAATGAAATTTCAAATTTATTTAATTTATTTCCAATATCTGTTCTTAACTTCAATCAACCAATTTAATTCCAATTCAAATTCAGTTGACTAATTCATTTTCAAAATTAGTTTACTTCAATTTTAAAAAAAAATCCAAATTTCTAATTTTTATCTCAAAAATCATCCATTTTCACTTTTATCCTCATTTAACTTATCTTCAAGTTAAAATTTTGATTCGTTTTAATTCCAAATTAATATTTCCATTCACAAATTCCATATGTGAAATCTCTTCAGGTTATATTAAACCATTCAAATTTTTAATCCAATTTGAATTCTATTCAAATCAATCAAAAAATAAATATCTAAATAATTTAATAAAAGTATTTCTTCACGATAAAAATATAACTTGGGCAAAATTATTTCAATTACCCTCTTTACAAAGTAATATCGTATCAGTTGCCAGTTCTAAATCGAACCGATCAAATAACACAATACAAAATATTTGTATATAATATCTACAAATACGCTCTCATATATATACACACACACACAACTCAATTAAGGTTTGAATTAAGTAAAAGGAAATTGAGAATAAAAGGGTTTATACTAAACCAAAATTATATTAGCGAAGTTTATACGAAGAGATGTGGTGTATAAGCATTAATTAAATTAACGTTACTTAATTTTGGAATTAAGTAAAACAAAGGAAATTGAAATAAGATTTCCAAGCGGGAAATGGTTGAATGGATTAGAAAAAAAGAATTGTTAAAAGTGAATTTGGTAAAGAAGTGAGTGATAGAATTTGTTAACAAAAATCCGAGTTATAAAACGATTTGTTAAAAGAAAATTAAAAGCTGATGTTTTAGTAAGTAATTTCATAATCAATGAATTAAGAAATAATTGTTATACTCGAGAAGGAGATTTTCAAAGTAAGAAGGTTTTATAAAACCATATTTTAAATAAAATAGGTAAATGAGATGTGTTTTTGGTATTAGAATGAATATCGGTTTTTGAATTACAACTCATTTCTATCTAAAGATAAGAACGTTGTTGATCAAGGTCTGAGAGGTAAATAAATATTCCAGCTTGAATGACTTCAGGATTTTCAAAGGATTGATACTAGTTGTAATGGGAAGAAGCTAAGGAAAAAATGTTATTTCCATATGAGAAATACTAACGCAATGTAAATAAAAGATTCGAGAATATATAATGAGATTTCCAAAGTAACGGAGATGGAAAGGTTTGAGAATATATATATAATGATATTTCCAAAGTAATGGAAATAAAAGGAGATTGCATGAAAATATAATGATTTTTTCAAGTTAAAAGGAAGTGTAAAGTTGAGTTTTTGTAATAAGAATAAGCATTGGTTGTTGTTTTCAAGTCGCAACGTTGTTATACGAGGGATAAGTTAAATTGATTTCCAATTGGAAAATGAAGAATGATGTAGAAAATGATTTGAAAAGAGAATTAAATGGAAATTGAATATGGTTATAAGATATTTTTCTAAGTATTATAATGAAAGGATTTTGAGAACGTTAGTATATTAAAATAGGAAGAAAATGCCGTATTGTAAAAATATCGAAAGATTTAGAAGTTTTAATTAACTATTCATTAGTTATTTTTAATTAAAGAGTCCAAGTGATGCTAAGTACTAAACCGGTGAACTCGTATTATTTTCATGATTATTTGTTTGATAGTTAAATAACCGACTATCAAATCTGACCTATACGATTGTTGGTACAGAAAGACCGGGATTGAATTTATATTCGAATACCATTCCAAACCAGAAAATACGAAAGCATGAAGATTAAAGATGAAGCATTGAAGACCGTGCATCTTCATAAAACGGAAGGATTACTTATAATCTCTGGTTCAACGGTCAGATATATAGTGTGATTTTGTTGTGGTTAAAATCTACGGATTGCAAGGACTACTCGCTACTGATCTATAGGGTGATACCTAGGCTGTAGTAGGAGGGTGCCTTCGGTTCATCCTGTTCCTCGATGACTTGAATGGACGGATGTCTGATAGAGTATTTCCAAAGGAATTGCGTACGTTGATTGCTTCAAACGTACCGTAGTTGGGTCACTCCCAACAGGGTATTTTTGTGGACGTCAATTGGTGATTTTTTGGCGGGTCTGATAATGTGACATTCAAAGTGAGTGGTGACCAGATGTTCTAAAGATATTCATGACCTAAATCCTCATCAACCGGGAAATGACACAAAATCGGGTAGGTCTCATGGCTATGTGGATTGCACCCATCAAAAGGGTATATCATTACCTGATCTGGAGAAATCAAATGCCTACAGTTGTACCTTTTTATTTTTGTATGTATGCTATCGGTTCAGTTGGCTGGCCCCCAACCATGGTAACGATATATTCAGTACTCTCAAGAGAAGTGAGGGGTCGGTCATGTTTAGCTTGGGTTGCAAGATGTTTTTGTTGAACACCAATGTATTCATCCCCAGAGGTACATTGGCGGAAAGGTGGTCCCATACCTTGTCAGGAAATCCATTCTCCAATAAGAGCCCGCGGTTTTGATTGTATACTATGTATGTGGAGCGTGAGATGCAAGTGTTCCGCTAGATTGTTATTTATTTGTATTTAGACACTATTATAATATCAGAAAAGTTATTGATTTCAAAAATGTTTTTGGGTTATCGTAAGGTAAAAACCGTCTGTATTTATGTGTGGATTTGGTCTTACGATTATCCTTTCTTTCGGAAAGATTTTAACTTTAAAATCAAGTTAGATGATACCTATAAACTTAGTGTGTTTTCTCACTCTGGTTCACCAGATTGATCCGGCGTTTTGTAATGCTCAGGTTAGACCGGGTTATATAGGTTTAGATTTGGATGCTGCGAATTTCAAAAGATGTGTTTGAGGTGTTCAGACATATGATATATCTAGTATTCATTCCGTTATGTGATTGTATATGAGGACAGGTTGACATTACTGTCCAGATGTGTTAATGTACTCAGATGACTGTAAGTTTTATTTAAAACTCTCAATAAAGATTTATCTCTATGTTATATTTTGTTCCGTTGTGATGTGAGACTCTGTGTTGTGATATTTCTTCTTCTTTTATTCTAATAATTCTTTCTTTCTTATCTCACCCACTAATTTCTTTCTAATAACTATCTGCTTTTCTGCATAATTTGAGTTGACATGGTTTGATACTGTACTAAAAAGTGCGTCGTTACACTCGGTATCAGAGCTATTGGTTTAGTAGTAACCTTGGCTCTATGGTGTAACTCGATAGAGATGGGATTAGTAATATCCTATAAAAATTAATTTAAGCTATCGTATTCGCTTAAAATTCCTTTTTTATTATAAAAATTTGGGTTTTAATATAAAACCAGTTCATAAACTCCTTTCACAATTCAATTAGATTCCTTTCAACTTCAATTACTTTTTAAATGAATTTCAATTAAAAAGTAATCTCCTAAATCATTATTAAAATAATAATTTACTTTAATCATTAACTACTGTTGAATTATTTAATTTCTTTATCAAATAAAATAAGTAATAAATTCCCCCTTTAAAATCTTATTAAAATTAAAACAAATATTCGTTAAATCATTTCCTTAGATTAATTCAGAACAAACTAATTAATAATCACTCTCACTAAAAACAGTTGACTTATCAAAACACAGCTATTTCGCTAGCTGATTCCAATTATTTCTTCCTTTAGATTAATTAATAATATAATTAATTTAAATAATTCCATTTAATTGTTTTCTTAAAAGCAATTATTCCACTCTTAACCGTTAGGTTCATTTACTACTCTCTTCCTTATAATTCTTATTAATATCAGAATTTACCTTATAAAATCAATTAGTAATCAATTATAAATTTAAATAATAAATTATAAATATTTATTTCCTTTTAACAAACTTTTATTCATAATACAGATTTAAAAATCTATTTTCAGTTATAAAATAAATTTTATAACTTCATTTATATCGTTTCGCTTAACGATAAATTGATATTTATAAAACGATGTATTTTCAGGCCATATGCTGCCAATTACTCAATCAATACCGCCCATTGGTTAAAATAAAACAACCGTCGAATTTAGATTCAACAATCAGTGATCAAGTCAATCATCCAATCATATAGGTTAAACAGTTCATATAATTGTAATCTGAAAATAAACAATAAATTTGAGGAATCCAATTGAATCCCTCCAACATGTTCTTCCATGTATCCAAATCGGTTAACTAAAATAAATTATTCAATAAGAACTATCAGATTTAAACTAAAATTTCTATAACGGTAAATAACAACTATTTAACAACAACCAATTTATTTAACAAAACAATTCAAACAATTAAACTAAACACGTTTACGTCATAAACGTGACCAATAAGGTAAGTTATCTTAATTGGTTCTAATCATTAAAATAACGATTTTGTGTTTCACTGAAATTAAACAAATGTTCAATTTCATCAGTGCAACCAATATATTATATCATTAGCATACAATCAACTATTTGCAACCATAACACAAAAAAAAACTTGATTTATATAAAATATAAATAGGAAGAACTGAGTGAGTTTAACTCACCTTGGGTTGATTTTCTATTTAAATGGCTCATTTCAGTTAAATTAAACAGGCGTTTAAATTTAATTGAAAATTCTAGTTCATTCTAATCACGTCCAGTTCTGTTCGAAAACGTATTGTTGGTCAAAGCGAATCTAACGGTATATGGCTTGTCTGACTCTGTTAAGATATGCAATGGTTATTGATATTTAAAGTTTATATAATTTAATTATATAATTAACTCTCAATTATAATTAGTTTAAAACTAATTACATTTTATTTAAACTAAAGGTCGATCAGATATGCTGTTGTCTTCGTCCTCAAAATGGTTCCTGCAGTACGTTTCATTCCTGCATCAAATTAACAAAGTTATTATGATTTATATAAACTAAATTATCCTTAATAATTTATTTAAATTAACTTAATTAAATATATAACCTTAATTATATTGCAAAGAATCCAGTCGACAGTTTCTTTCAAATAAACTAGGCCGATATGATTTTCCCTTTGTTCTTGCATAACCGCTTAGTTCATTCCAATGGCCTGTACAAAATTCACCAGTTTACTACTTTAAGCTAGTACCCCCCTTTTAATTACAATGATTAATCCACACGTATGATAAGTAATAACGTAATTTACTTTATATAATAAAAAAAGGATCACACCCTTTAGTTTCTTCCCTTATTTTCAAAACTGCTCCGTTCCAGAACTCTAACGCGCTGCCAAACTTTCAGATGTCGTGTCGCGACCGTTGATCGTGCTCCGATCCAGTGCCACCGAGAGGTGCGCCTTAGCCTCGACCACCCACGGTTGCAACCTCCTGAACCTCGAACGCTTCTCATGTTCGCAGCCTGTCTTCAAACGTCACGGTTTCAGGGTAATTTTCTAGCCTCAGTGCGCCTTTAAAGGTGATCATAACCATTGATTTTCGAGATCTCAATGAGTTGAATAATATCACAATTGGATATTTAGGGAAATAATCAATGGATCTTGTGAAAGAAAGGGAGAAAGAATCGAATGTTTTCAGCCGTGAATTTCGTATGTGGAGGCACTGCATTTTAGAAGATTGACCACGAAAAGCTTTGACCAAAACTAGGTTTAGACTGTGCTGATGGTTATATATAGGGGAATGGGCTGAATAATTTAACACTAAGCGATACTTCATCATGAAGTAACACTCCAAAACAATCACTACGACCTCCAATTGAAATGAAACTCCTAATCCTAGCATAAAAATATATTCTAGACACGATGGGACAAGTTTCATCGAATTTTGAAGTCGTTTGTAAAAAGTCCTTTATAAATCACAGGTTAAAAATCATGCGTTTAAATTTCTCACGATCACAAAATAAATCCAATCAACTTGAAACTTTGAAATTCTACTAGACCTTTTCCTTACGGATCCAATGAAATTAGTTTCGCTAAATTCAGAATTTGTTTGGCCAGTCGTTTATTCCTTTAAACTTACCCGTGTCTAAATTGGCCAAATAATATAAATGATTAAATAAAAACAAGGGCATTTGACGCTACCACGATCACATAGTTAATCAGATTGCTACCAAATTTGAGACGTGACAATAACTTACTAATATGGATCCAATAAAACTCGTTCGGTCAAAATCCGACTCCGTCTGGAAAACGACTATATTTTATAATTCAAATTGTTTTTCGGTTTACAATTAAATTCTGTACGCTCACATATTAACTCTGTTTGGCTCCAAAATTTGCAGCACACTAAGTTTTGATGTTCTGGATCCAACAAAATTTATTTCATCGCAAACGGAGGTCATTTGAAAATTGGCTATTTCTAAGGCTTATAAAATATTAATAAAATATTATATAAATTGCATAATAATCGAATTTAATAATAATAAATTATTATAATCATAAATACCACTGGAAACATCATAAAGCTTCAAATATCAATTATAAAATTTGATATCGACATTTCAAGTCAAATGATATCCAAATATATATTAAAATCCTATTATATTAATGAAATAAACGTTATCGTTTATTTACGAATCACATAACGTCTATTTAAAAATTTGATTTGTACATAATTAACAATCTATAACATGAAATCTGGATTTTTCTCTTCCATATGAAAATTATCATCAACAAGATCCAAACGTTTCTTGTTTCATAGAAATCCGACTTATATCGGATCCTATATATTGAATTGAAGTTCAGAGCTCAATATTACGAACTACCACACCATTTCGAGCTCATTTTAATTTAAATATAAATTTAACGTTCAAACTTCAATTAATAAACAAATTCTATATTATAGGAAAATAGGCTGAAGGAAAAAGTTAGAGAAAAATTTAGGCTGAAGGACAACAAGTTTGGAGTTTACGCTAAAGGACAAACTTTAATGTAAAAGAGGAAATGTGGTGGGATCCTGGATTCCATGCTTTACGCTAAAAAGTGTCCCTAAGCCTAAAATCCAAACATCTTGTCCATGAAACTAAATTATTCTCTAAGTTTTTCCTTCTCCCTAAAAACCCCTTCTATATTGTAAATCCATTTAAAATTCAAATTTAATATTAAAAATAATAAAATAAATTAAATATTTTACCACAAAAATATGGGACATTATACAAAGTGAAATAACAATAAGGAACAGAAATCAAAAACGATAAAGCCAAACCAAATAAACTCGAAATACAATTACGTATTGCTAGAAATCGAACATTTTACCACTTCAACTGACTAACGAACTCAAGAATGGATGTCAGATTAATCGCAAGTTGAACGAATGGAGGTAAGATGTGTGTGAATCACCTTTTGAAGTCAGCAAATTCAGTGCAGGTCTGTAGCATATGACGACTCGATGGTTGTAGATTTTGCTCGGAATTCACAATCGATTATTGATTTTGGAGAAGATAAGTGTACGATGTCTTTGTTGACAGTGGCGAAGGCAGATGTAATTACAGATTGCGGTTAGAGGAAACGTAAGAACAACAGTTATTGGCTAAAGATTCGGAAATTAGATAGTGGGTAGGTGACAACGTCGGTTATTCAGTTTGATATTTGCTTTTTATATTTTATATTATAAAAAAAACGGACGAGAAAATTGAACGGGAGAGCAGAAATAAGAAATACCTACATTTTGTGCATCCACGTATGCATTGTTGGAATTGTACTTTTATGTTTAAGTAATAGATATATTCTAAATCATCATTGAATTCATAAAATGAAACAACAAATTAAACAAATGTTAGCTTAAAACATATCATTATATTTGTGAACACTCAATCAAAGAAGATGAATAATGCAATAATAAGTATAATCAATAAACCACATATTAACGAACTACGTTACTTAAATAAATAACTAAAAGTACCATTATTATTTTCAAAAACTAAAACCACCAAATAAAAGACTTGCACACATGGTTAATGGGATAGCTGGAATTGCAAGTATCTGCAGAATGTATGAAAACGTAATTAACTTCAGTAACTAGATTTTTGGAAAAGAAATATGAAAAAGCTCTGCTTCTGCTACCCCAAAGCTAACAATTTTCAAGCCAAGGTATGACCAACATTAGTCTTGACCTTGATTGGTGATATCTCACAATATTGCATGCATTCACAGGTTAATAAATTTGGCTTGTACCAAAAAAAGGAGTGTCTATCCACAACTATTCAATTACTGGTTCTGCTAAGTTCTACATATAATAATATTGCATGCCATTCCATTCTCCGTATGTGGTAAAATAGGTCAAGATTGAGTTAATTTTTAAGCATGACATGCCATTGCGACAAATGGTAATTGTGCATGATATCACATTCGGTACATATTACAAATCCGCAAAAATGTTTGAGCATAATAAATGCAATTGCATATGTATGGAAGAATAACTACAAGAAACAAATTGACTAAGGCTTAACTACCAGCGTAAAGACTCAGGAAAGAAAACATATCTAAAGAACTATATTGACCCTCATGTAAGTTGCAGATATATAAATAAATGCAAGTTTAACAAATATGAATTTATGCATTACGAATCAAAGCATATGTTTATCGATAAACAAAGTAAGGATGTAGACATCGCCAGATCTTATAGCAATAATTTTGTGTAGTCTCTGTTGAATTTATTGACTTTAGTCGTTGCTTTTGCTTGTCAACATATATGAAACAGAGAAAATACAAACAAGACATGATATAATATGCATGCATACCAGAATTCCATCAAAGATATTTCCAAGAGAACCTGGACCTAGCTTTATCATGCAAATTTGATTGTAAGTAAGAAAGAAAAACCAATGAAAATCACGTACTATTCCAGTAAAAACATATGAAGCACTAAAGGCGGCATTGTTTAACAATTAACTCGGATGCTGACCGTGCTTAGTTTGTATTATACAATGATGATCAGGCTAACACTTGTTGACCGCATATCAAAATGGGTCTAGAATTAATCATTATAGTTGTTTATGCTATGCACACTAAAGTAGATGAGAATTATTTACGGGCTTATGTACTGGCTGCAGCTAAAGACATATAGCTTAACTAACTGTTACCTACTACAAAACTATATTGTCAACCAACTATTTTTACTTCGGCATTATGATATCTACACTGTTGTATCTTACTACTCAGCTTAACTAATTTTGCATTGGTTTAGAGACACTTCTAACATAGTTGGTCTTGCAACTACCATAAACTAAGAGCAAAGTAAAGCTATTACAACCACCCTCTTGAAACTCCCTTAATTTGGTAATAGTGTATGTCACACAAGATGTGCTCATGCGTGCATGTGATATAAAAATGCAATCAAATGTGAAAGACTGAAAAGACATTTAAGTACTTTTGAGGAAAGTTGAAACACCGTTGAATCTTATACAATCAATTCCATGTATTGCTGGATGGGATGAGCCTTGGCATATATATATTCATGATAAGCAAGTTAAAATTTAGCATTATTAGGATATATTTCTAACGAAAAAAGGTTAAAGCAACATTCACCAAATTTTATTTTAGGATGCATGAATTAAACCATGCAATATCAATATATCATGTATATTTTTTTTGGCTACATATATGTAACAACCCGGAAAATCAGAACCAATTTAAAAATTTTAATTTGGCTATTTTAATGAATTTGGAACATTTAAAATGTTTTATTTTAAATAATAATGATTAAAAATTTATTTAAATCGAAGTTAGAACGAATAAGTTTATTTTAATTATATAATGAGCCTGAAATGGCGCGACAGTTTGAAAATCGACTTTGAACTTTGATTGAATGTACAAGATTCAAAATAAACCGGATTTTAGTAAAACCAAAAATATTTAAACCTGTTTGAAAATATCTTTCTAACGAATCCGAAAAATTGAAATTTCATAGCGGGAATAAAAAGTTATGGCCAGTTGAATATTCAGAATAGTCGCTATGAAATTTAATATAAATATAGCCCGTAAAAGTAGACATTTTGCAAACGACCACCGTTTTCAACGAAACCAGTTTGGTTGGATCCGGAATGTCAAATTATTGCTAGGTTTCAAATTCTATAATTTTTTGAATTAATATGAGAGCGTGGCAATGGGAAACGCGTTTGGTAATTTCAGTTTGAATTGGATCGACTAGAAAAAGTCCATTTTTCAAACGGTCTCCAAATTCGACAAAATTAATTTTTTTGGGACCGTACCGTCCCAATATAGCTAGATTTATTTTTCGGGAATTTTTGGAATCGGTATGTGGCCCCGGCAAATTAAAATGTACGTTCAAATCCAAATTTGAATGTTTTATATTTTAATTTGAAGAAAAACTGACTGTAACAATCGAATGGGCTTACGAAACATATTCCATTGTGTCTGGAATGGGGGTATTTAGCTAGGGGCATCAGTCGTTGGGTTTGATTTGGAGTTCGTATGGAGAAACACTATTTTAGAATTAAATACATATATGGGCCAATCAAATTTATCCTTTCAATAATTAATTTTTCCTGAAAATTAAAAAAACCCATAACACTGTCGTAACCGATGATGGCTGAAGCTTCTTTGCTTCTCTCCTCCATAACAACGAATCCGCTTAATAAAAACCCTAGCTCCAGTAGAAGTTTTTGAAGTACTCCTCTCCAGCTTCAAATCAATACTTGTTTCGCCCTCCCTCGTTGCATCATCATCGAGAACCACCCCCACGAACTCCGTCCGTTTAAAGCGCCACCCAGCCCTCCATCGTGGTTTAAGTTCCACCGTTCCAGTCCCCTCTGGTGCGCCTTCCCATCTATGATGTGGCGCAGGTGGATCGACCCCAGGAGCTTCGGATTTCACGCAATTTGAAAACCAAGTTTGGAACAAAGCGCAGAGGTATACGACTATTATATTTAAACAGTTTATAATGCTTTAAAGTGTTGAAAAGTTTGGTTTTCAAAAAAAAATCATATCTTTTTCGTATGTTGTCCAAATCTAGTGAAACAAGAGATACCGGGACCGTGACATCGTACGCTAGCTTCTAAAGAAGACTAGAACGCATTCGGGGCTCGCTTCAATTAAAGAAGGATTAAAAAGCATTGTGAGATTTCTAAATTCATTTAAATTTGGAAATAAAATATATTAGGTTGTAGACGGAGTTTAGAAACTCCCGACACCCGTTGTCCACAAACCATGGACGACTTGTTTGAGCTGTGATGTGAAATTTGGTTGATATTGTGAATGGTTGATTTTGGTTGAAACCAAATTGGAATTTTTTGTGGAAAAATTCATTATGATATGAAAAATGATCGAAATGTTTAGATCATTTATTAAGCCCCCTTGTAAGCGCCGCGAGGCCTAAGGTAGTGCGAGAAGCCGTACATCGGGATGGTGCCGGTTTTAATTACCCTGCCGTTATAATGCTGATTTTTTCTGAAATATTCATGTGTTTTAATTTTATTCATGTGTTGAAATATATTCACGTGTTGATAATATATCCATGATTGAAATAAATTGTTTAAATAATAAAAATCACATTTTTATTGTATGTATGAAGTTCTAAAAATACTCGTGGGTTGAATAAATAGATTGAACAATAAAAATCGCATTTTTATTGTATGGTTGAATCACTAAAACTACCCAAGTGTTAAATAAATTAGTGGAACGTTAAAAATAGCATTACATGAATATGAAGTTCTAAAAATATTCACGTGTTGAATAAAATGTTTGAACAATAAAATTAATATTTTTATTGTGTATATGAAGTGTTAAAAATAATCATGTATGGAAATAATTATTTGTTCGCTAAAAATATTAATTTTAGCTTAGATATGCATTTATATACACATTTTTGAACATGTTATGGATAAACTGCTAATAAGGAAAATAAAATTTTATGCCCGACAAATAGGTACGTGTTTACTAATTTTCTTTTTCTTTTAAAGATTTTATAAGCCTAAGGCTGGCCGCTTGGCATTTTCTTTTTCTTTTGAAGATTTTATGAGCCTAAGGCTGGCCGCTTGGCATTTTCTTTTTCTTTTAAAGATTTTATGAGCCTAAGGTTGGCCGCTTGGCATTCTCCTTTTCTTTTGGATTGATGAGGGCCCTACAAGGCGAATTACGGTTTTTCAAACCCCTTCCCGTACAAAGGAGACTATGGCGAAATTTTTCGAAATTTAAAGGCATTGGTGAAATATTTGAAGTGAAAAACGATTTAGAAATCGTTGAATGAATTATATATATATATATTAAATAAAATGAATAATGATGCACCAGTTCTCATTTTGGAATCATAGTTTTAAACAATTATACCGAGAAATCCGACCATCGGATTTACCCAAAACTGAAACCGTTGGGTTCGCTTTGGAAAAATCTTTCCAACGATATAAAATTTGTTGAGATCCAACGATTAGACTGTGTGAAATGTTTATTTCAAATCTGAATAAAAACAGCGTCAGAATGAATTAAATTTATATATATATATATATATATATATATTAAAATTAAACGAATCGTGGGCGGCATTTCGCGTTTTGGAATCGTAACTTTAAACGATTATACCGGGAGATCTGACCGTCGGATTTTTCCGAAACCAGAACCGTTGGGTTCGCTTTGGAAATATCTTTCCAACGATATAAATTTTGTTAAGATCCAACGGTTAGATTTTGAGACATGCGTAAATCAAATTTAATGAGAAACCGCGACAGGGTCGCGTAATGGCCTGCCGCGTCGTTTAATTAAATCGAGCTATTTTATTTTGAATAAAAATAGCGATATATCGTTATAAAATATTATAAGCAATATGAAATGGAAATAAACCGATTTTACTTGGTTTGTTTGATATTTTGATGGTTGGATGTGTTTGACATGAAAATTATATTAATGAACTGAAATGTAGATGTCAAATAATTTAACGACGGAAAGAGTTGATTTGAATTCTATATATACGTGAATTATTTGAAAAGGCCAAGTTAATTCTCATTTCAAATAATTGATCGACGAATAAAAGTCGAAGATATGAAGACGGCGCAAGACCAGTGATCTTCACATCGTGTGGATTGCTACTGATGCCTTAGATATGGGTAGCTCCCTTGAAAAGGTTACAGTGGTAGTGGTCTGGACGTACTTGTTGATCGTCCGGATGTGCGAGGGCCTCTCTTCCGTATTGGACATATGGAACGAGGAATAAGATGCCTCCAGTTTCGTTCAGACCTAGAATGGACTTGTAAATGGATTTGTGTCTGACGCGTATTCTATGCTGTATTCGTTGATCTCTACTAAATATACATCTGTTTGGCGGCGGAGAATTTATTCTCTTGCTTAATGCCCTTCTCTGAGACGTACGAGCTCAGAGGTTGTATATCGGTAGACATCAATGGTATGGTGTGGATTGACAGCGTGACATGCAAATATGCAAATGATCAAGGCTTTTGTGAAAAGAAAAGTCTTGTGGTTGATGATCAAAGCACGACTTTAATATAGCATAGCTTTGTGTATAGCGTTGATTCACGAGCCTCACACCTCGGTCTGAGTCAAAACGGGATAAGGGAACCCAAGGAGAACATGATATTTCTTTCAAGCTATGGGTGGTGTTAGGGTTTTGCAAGCCCAGACATTTATATTATTTTTACCTTTGTGGTTGTTGGAATACGAGGTGCCTCAATTATATCGGTCTTTACGGAGCCGATGGATAGGTCCGATAGGACCGGGAAACATGTGTTAAGGAATTGTCAATCCTCAACTGTAAGGGAGGACCGACCTTGGAGGATCCAAGGGTTCTCTGCAGGGAATCCTGAGGCATTTGCTAGAGTGTCTCGAAGCGGAAAGGAGTACATCCCTTGCCAAGACTCATGACGAAAATCCAATTTCCAGTAAGACATTGCGGTTTTTATTGTAAACCTATATATAGCGACATAGTAGATGGTAGTTATGCTGCCTATGATTGATACAAAATGATTGAAATTGCTTTTGAAACATATATGCACTAGTGATAATATAAAATGATTTCGTTTTATACGTATAAAGCATATTTTGGCCATTATAAGGTAAAACTCTATCCTCCGGTTTGCGTTGCATTGTGTGATGGGACTTGAGTCTTATAATGGCTTCATTTTATAAAAAAACATTGCATTGTTCAAAAGATTTACTTTATTTCATGCACTAGCAATCACTGGAGGAAACCCGTTCCACGTTAGCGGCGTGGTCGTATGATTTGCCTTATTGTTATTGTTTAACCCGTTAAGTAGATTTCTCAGACCAGTCCCATGACTGACTCGTAGTTTGTTTCACTTGCAAACTCGGGTGCCCTTATTTTTACACGGGCAGCCCAGTGACAGGTTACAGGAGATATTTTGGCTTAGCACTATAGCATGGAGTGCATTTTTGGCTGATGGCGAAGACTGACTTTATCTGTATTTTGGTTTTTGACATTTCCTCCAGTATTATATTATGTATATGTACCACTGATCGCGATGTAGACTGATTTATCTCTATTATGTATTATCTGATGTATATGTCCCAGTGATCTTGATGTAAACTGAGCATTTCCTTTGTACACTAAGTTGTATTCTATGATTGTGCTACTCTGATGATTCCGCTGTAATATTGATGTAAATTATTCTATTTCATGTTTATGCTATTATCTGTAATCTGCTAATGTTGATTAATGCGTTATATTCCTAATGATTATCCTTAATTCTGTGACATGGGGTTTTAGGTTATCACAACTGGTATCAAAGCTTTGGTTAATCTTAGTTCTGGAATTAAACACATTAAATACCTCGTCAAAAAAAATAGAATTAGCAGTGTTCTAAGGCGAGTAGCTCATTAGAGATAGCATTAGTAATGTCCTAGAATGAGCTCAGCAGAATAGCAAATTAATTTGGTCAGTACATCATTATCTTTCCATATGTTCTTCTGCTTTTACCATTTCTTAAAATTATCATTTCGGTAGGCCTGGCTCTTTTCTTGCTTATACTGAACTGACAGAGATAGCTATGAGAGCTAGAGGTAGAGGTCGAGGAGGCCGAGGCTAAGGACGTGGGAATATTCCCGTTGCTAAGGAGCCTATGATTCCGCCTGATCTTGAGGCTATAGTACCGCCACCACCGCCCCTGCACCCATTTGATCTTGACCGAGTGGCTAAGAAATACAAAAATCTAGGAGGCCTGCCATTCTCTGGCACTTGTACGGTAATTGAAGCCCAAGCTTGGTTAAAGTCATGCGAGAAAATCTTCGCTGGCTTGGGACTTGAGGATCATCGAAAAAGATTCAAGGCAGCTTGGTTATTGAAAGACGAAGCGCAATTATGGTGGGAAGCCATCACCTTGGATGAGCTAGAGATAGAGATGTCATGGGCTCAATTCAAAGAAAATTCATCCCTGAGCAGGAGATGAAGCATCTACATGACGAGTTTCTAATCTCCAACAAGGAGATCCCACGATTCAGGAATATCTCAACAAGTTTACCCAACTGTCCCATTATGCGCCCGAGCTTGTTCAGAATGCTAAGGAGAAGAACAAGAGATTCATCCATGGACTTCAGCGTAAGTACCAAAGCAGAGCAATTGGGCACATTAAGCTTCCATTCGCTGAGATGATAGAGATGGCATGCAACTACGAAAGCTTGGATAAGAGAAATTTTGAAGAAGACCGAGCAAAGAATCAAACTACCAACAAGTGAAAGTCTTCTGGGAAGCAACATGAGGCAAGCAACACAACAACTGCAAAGCCTCAAGAAGACAGAAAGCCAAGGGGCAATGCTTCAACTGCGACCAGTACGGACATTGGGAAAATGAGTGCAACGCTCCGAAACGGCAGAAGACGAGTCAGTCTGGTCCTAGCCAGAACCGCCCGGATAATAGGGAGTGCTTCAACTGTCATCAGAAGGGGCACATCAAGACCAATTCTCCATTGCTGAAGAATTCTCTGGTGGCACATGTATATGGTGGATCGAATCCGCCAGCTTCTACTCCGGGAGCAGGTAAACCCGATGTTTTGGGAGGTACCCTTACTATTAAAAGTAAACCTGTCGTTAAACATTATGCGGATGTGTTCGAAGAAGTCGATAGCTTGCCCCCGAGAAGAGAAATTGACTTCAAAATCGAGCTAATTCTGAATGCAAGGCCAGTAGTGCATTCGATTTGAAGAATGACCTTGAAGGAAAAAGAAGAATTGGGGGATCAAACTCGACAATTGCTATGGAAGGGTCTGATCAAACCGAGCTTCTCTAATTGGGGAGCAGCCATAGTATTTGTTCCTAAGTCGGACGGTACTCTCCGACTATGTGTTGATTACCGAGACCTCAACAAGTAGACGCTCAAGAATAAATATCCATTAGCCTGCATTGATGATTTGTTGGATCAATTGAATGGAGCGTAAGTATTTTCTAGAATGGACCTGGCTATAGGTTTCCATCAACTGCGTATTGCTGAAGAATGTGTTCCTTTGATAGATTTCAGAGGTCCAGATATATTTTATGAGTTGTTAGTAATGCCGTTCGGCTTATGTAACGCTCCAGCTTACTTTGTCGATTTAATGAACAGAGTATTTCGAGGGGTCTTGAATAAATTTGTGCTGGTTTTCATAGATAATATTTTAATCTTCTCTTAGTCAGAGAACGAGCACGCTAAACATTTAGAACAAGTGCTAGAGATTCTGAGGAAGAATGTCTTGAAAGCTAAGTTTCCTAAATGTATATTCTGGCAAGATGAAGTGAAGTTCCTTGGTCACGTCGTATCAAAAGAAGGAATTTCAGTTGATCCAAGTAAAATTACAGCTATTCAAGATTGGAAGCAGCCTACTACCCCCACAGAGGTCCGAAGTTTTCTAGGATTGGCTAGTTATTATCGGAAATTCGTTAAGGATTTTTCAAGATATCTGATTCATTAACAAAGCTTACAAAGAAGCACGCAAGATTTAATTGGATTCCAGAATGTGAGACAGCTTTCCAAGAGCTGAAATTAAGATTGACGATTGCTCCCATATTAACAATTATCGATGGCAATCAAGATCTGAAGCTCAATATAGATGCTTCTATTGAAGGTCTTGGTGCGGTATTAATGCAAAAAGGCCAAGTAGTTGCTTATGCTAGCCGTCAGTTGAAGCCGCATGAGAAGAAGTATGCAACTCATGATCTTGAGTTGTTAGCCCTCGTGTTTGCTTTGAAAATATGGAGGCACTATCTTTTGGGTGAGAAGTTCGAATTATATACCGATCATCAGTCCTTGAAGTATTTGTTCACCCAGAAAGACTTGAACTTGAGACAACAGCATTGGCTAGAATTTCAAGCAGCGTACGATCTAGATATTCTGTATACGCCGGGAAAAGCCAATGTGGTAGCGGATGCGCTTAGCATAAAAACCGCAATCATCGCCAATCTTATAATCACACCTTCATTGATTGATAAGATCCTTATTCTTCGGAAAGACGATGAATTTATTCAGAAGATTAGCAAAAGAATCAAGGAAGGCGAACCCTCGAGTTTCCAGATTTATAATAAGGGAGTTCTGAGGTTAAAAGGCCGAATTTGCATCCCGAATATTTCTGAGCTCGGAAGAGAAGTGATGGATGAATGCCACAAGTCCAAACTTAGTATCCATCCTGGTGTGAGTAAGATGTACAATGATCTCAAATGCACATTCTGGTGGAAGGCAATGAAAAGGGACATTTCTATATATGTTAGTAGGTGCTCTACTTGCCAACAAGTCAAAAGCGATCAACAGAAACTTACCAGATTATTACAACCATTAGAGGTTCCAAACTGGAAGTGGGAGCAAATCTCCATGGATTTCACAGATGGTTCGCCCCAAACCAAGAAAGGAAATGACAGTATTTGGGTGATCGTATATCGTTTCACGAAGACCACCCATTTTATACCTGTCAAATCATCTAGAACAGCTCAAAGTCTGGCGCAAATTTATTTTAAAAAAATTGTTAAACTGCATGGAGTCCCTATTAATATTGTCAGTGATAGAGATATGATATTCGCTAGTAAATTCTGGGAAGCATTCCAAGAAGAGCTGGGGACAAAATTAAATCTAAGCACAACATATCATCCTCAAACGGATGGCCAAACTGAGAGGGTGAACCATATACTAGAAGATTTACTACGGGCTTGAATTATTGATTCTGGCGGATCATGGGAAGACCACTTGCATTTAGCTGAGTTCTCATACAACAACAATTACCAAGCGAGCTTAGAAATGTCACCATTCGAAGCACTGTATGGTCGACCATGTAGATCTCCCGCATGTTGGGTAGAACCTGTCAATAGACTTGTATTTGGTCCCGATATGATTTGTGATGCTTCAGACAAAGTTGATTTCATTAAGAAATGATTGCAAATAGCTCAAAGCCGACAGAAGAGTTATGCAGACTCTAGAAGAAGAGATTTAGCACTTGCTGTGGGTGATTATGTGTATTTGAGAGTTTCTTCAACGAGGGGAGTAGTCAGATTCGGTAAAACAGGGAAGTTGGCACCTAGATTTATTGGTCCATTTCCTATACTTGAATGGATTGGAACTCTTGCTTATAGGGTTCAATTACCTGACTGGTTGCCTGGAGTACATGATGTATTTCACGTGTCTCAACTTCGAAAGCATGTACAAGATCCGAATTCGATTGTAGAAGAAGTAGCGCAACAGGACTTGGATATTACTCTAGAATTCACAACACCAAAAAGGCCAAATCGTCACACTATTTTCTTATCAAGTTATCTCGGTTATTAACATGATAAATTCACAATGGTTATTATCGTGATATCCAGTTATCACGGTTGTTTCCGTGATAACGCTAAGAATTTTCGTAAATAGTTCAAATTACAGAGGATAGATTTGTAAGTCCATGTTATAATTTTACATCTCGCTTTTACCACGGTTAGGGTTTTCGATCTCATAATCGGATCTTCAGTCGTTCCAGCAGTTCTTCGTTTATCATCCTCTCTGCCTCCATAAATCATCGTATTCTAGTAACTCTTCATTTTCCTTGGTTTAGGGCTTCTACTTCAAAATGGGATCTGCGTTTATCATCCTCTCTTCCTCTTCTTCATTCCAGCAACTCTTCATCAGGTATATGTAATTTCCTCTGACCTTTACTTCTATATAATTATTATTGTAAATGATTCTGTTTAATGGAGCGAATGTTGTGGAGTCTAGAACCTCGTGAATTGAAGTACTAACAGGCTGTAAAATGCTTCCACTCACTTTAATCAATTCAGATTTATGGTGGATTTTTTTGCTATATTTCGTTCTGGGAGTCGGCGTTTAGTTAGGCTTTGTATTGGATGTTGGTTGTGCGATTTGGGGGTATTTATGAATTGTTTTTACCTCATGATAGATTTTTGATCTTCTACACCATGATTTTGGCGTCTTAATACAAATTAAAGAGTTATTAAACGGAGATAATCTTGGTTTTAGTTGACAAATTAATCAGCTATTTATGTGTGAATGGGATAACTGGGGTTTTACCGTTAGAGGTTTTAATTAATTTTTATTATACTGTGAATTTGTTATTTTTTAATATTGATTAATCCACAGAAATAGCATACCTCAAAGTGATTTTGATCCAGTTTTAGTAACAAGCACCTTGGCATCATGGCTCATTTCGTTGTCTTTTTCCTCACATCTGATTGATTAATCCCAGAAATTTTACTAATTGCTATATGTAGTTGTTGTATATAGGTAAGGCTGGATGTCTGAAACATGAAAGTAGTTTTGTATAATTTGGAAATAAAACACCAATTACTATATATAATCTAGGAAATGCGAAAAGAAAAAATTAGATCATGCTCCTAAAAAAGAAAGTCAAGTTAGCTAATAAAACCAACACATATCATCTTGTTTTTTTTTACTTTGATTGTTTGTTATACTATCATTTTAAATTCATTTATTTGTCTAGCTCCTTTGACATTAGTTTTCTCATGGTTTTTTCTTTGTATAACTGCCACTCCTAAAGGCGAAAAAACTTAATCAGAAATAGCAATATAAATACAGGAATGTTGTAAAGTAGCCGAGAGGGAATATTTCCTTAGCAAACTCCACCATTCAGTTTTAGTTCAATTCAGGTTATGGCGACTTTTGATCTCTACGAAAGATCTACTATAGTTATGTGCTTGACAGAAACTTTGGATAAGATGGTGTATAACGGCCTCTGCAGTCCCGATCTTGCTATTCAGGTTCTTGTCAAGTTTAGTAGGTCTATGACAGATGCTTTGGAAAATCAAGCGAAGAGAAAAGTTATTGTTAAGGTAATCTTTACTTACCTTGTTTACCTGTCATTTGAATTACTACTCTACTGATTAATATGAGAGCTATTAGGCAGTACAATATCTTACTAAACTATTAACCAACACAAACTAGCTTTTAGGTTGAGTCAAAATTCTATTAGCAATTTAGTGTTATTGTGCAACTGTTTATGCCAACCTGATATTTTTCGATAATATTCAACTTAAGTATTAAGAAGATAAGCATATACAACTTTGTTACAATTATCGACTTTTTTCCATATGTTATCATACTTTGCAACTGCTATTGCTAAGTCAAAAAATTTGATAAACTGTACAGTAAAAAAATAGTTGAACTTTTTAGTTTGAAGAACGAGAAACATATAAATTATGATTTCCAAATTTTTAAGTGATATTGCTTTACAATTATTGAACTAATCATTATTGATGACACTAAATGCTGTGTACTTTTCAGTTTAGTATTATTGTGCAACTGTTTGTGCCAACCTGACATTTTTTTGTAACATTAAGCTTAAAATATTAAGAAGATAAGCATTCATATGTTGTCATACTTTGTAACTGCTAATGCTAAGTCATAATATTCTATAGATTGTATAGTAAAAAAGTTGTTGAACCTTTTAGTTTGACAAAAACGAGAAACATATAAATTATGATTTCCAGATTTTTAAAGTGATATTTATTCTACAGCTGTTGAACTAGTTAACGTGGATGACAGTAAATATTGTTTTTAGATGTGTACTTTTCTTACAAATCTATTCTTCCACGGCACTACTTGTAATGACAAAATCAAATTAGTTACCACATAGAAAAGAAATATATTATTATAACAGAGACTGATTAACAACAAGTGCTAATTTATGTTTCTTCAACAAATATCTATAATGATTTTCTATTAATAACTTTAAATAAATTCCATTTATTTGTGCATGAATATATCGATTAAAAAATTCATTTTATATGAATTTACAATGGTAAAATGTAACAAACATAAAAAATAATTATGCAGTCATAAAGTACCTACAACTCAAATTTATGTTCAATGTAAAAGACCATGTTTCTTTAAAATTTAGCTTATGTTAATAATAATAATAATCAGTGTAGTCAAGGCACTCGCATAGGCGCGCCTAGGCGCCAAAAAGCCCTAGGCACCAGCCTAGGGCTTTTCTGGCCATCGAGGTGCTGGCCGTGCTCGAGGCGCCAGAAGCCCTAAAAAGCGTTCGAATCTTGTCTGATCGGCACCCATCTGGAGCTCGAGCCTTCTTGAGACTTGATTTTGAACAGCTGTTGTTTCTTCTGTAAGTTAAATCTTTTTTTTTATTTCCGTTCCTTTGCTCAGTGCAGGTGCAGCTGCAAATGCAGTTTTTTTTTGAAGTTTTACACAAATGCAGTTTTTTTTGGGAACAAATGCAGTTTTTTTTAATCAGTGTAGTTTTTTAAAAAACAAGTGCCGTGCAGTTTTTTTGAACAAATGCCTTTTTTTTGAAGTTTTGAACAAATGCAGTTTTTTTTAAATTATTAGTAGACGTAAAGTGAATGGCTTTGTGCCTTGTTTGTTTGATTTATGATGATGGTATGATGTTTTAATCTCAATATTGCATTTATATACCGTTTTTAAAAGCCAAAAATTGAGTTGTATGCTATTTTTTAAGAGCAGTTTTTTTTCTGTAAAATGGCAAAAGTCATTCTTAAGGAGCCCAAAAAAGTCCTAGGCGCCAAAAAGCGCTAGGCGCCAGCCTAGGGCTTTTTGGGGGTTTTTCGCCTTGACTACTTTGATAATAATTGAGTCTGGAATCCCTGACTGACATTTGTATCTAGTTTTTGAAATCTTAGTTCAGTCTCAGGATACAGCTTCATATGGAAGCAAATACAATAAAATGTTGAACATTAGTTTTAAAATATCATTTGAAGTCTCAAAGGTAATAAACATGCCAAAATTCATCTCAATATTAGTATTTTGCACTGTAATATATTATCTCTATATAGTGGATTTAAGGATAAAAAAGCTTCAGTCAAGACAATCTTGTTTTGGAAAGAAACTTTGTCTTCTGATACTTAGATAAATAACAATTGTGTTCTAAATGTTGTTTTGTTTGTCATTCGGTCTCTTTATCATTCAATTACTTATCATTTTACAATATTTAGTTCATGTTTCATTCCTCATTTTTTTGCTGGGTGGTTTGACAAACATTCATAACTGACTGAGATGTCGCCGTGTTGGATCGGATATAACACGAAGTAAATTTTAATTGGTCATAGGGGGGTTTTGTAAAAAGAAGTGTAGTAGGGAATAAGTAGCACAAATCATAATTTGTCATTTTTATTCTTTCAGTAGTATGGCTTTTTCGTGGATGAACTAGAGCTTTTTTCGATGGACCTTTTGGCGGATGAATTACAATGTGCATCAAGAATATCTGAAAGGTAATATAAAGATGTTACAAGACTTCCATTTTCTGCATTAAGAAGAGAAAAATGAGAAATACTGGCTTTAGTTTATGAAATTTTTCCTGAAACGTGTTTAAGAGATAATTTGGACATAATATGTAACTTGTAAACCATAGTTGTTGTGTGCATCTTTAACTTGGAATAAAAAATGAGCAAAAAATTTCACTTACCGTATAACTTATGCCTCATTCATCCATGGCTGTAACTTACACTTAGCATATAACTTGCATGTAACGTGTATATCATATTGAAAACCATCAGTTTAATCTATTTAAATTTCAATAATTGACTTGCACTTACCTCATCTAGTATTGCAGGTTTGCTTACAATGGCGAATCATTAACGATGGATGGCTCATATATTAGAGTTGCAAGACTAAATTTAGAAGATATACGTAGAGGCTTCGTTTCAAAATTTGTTATGTATGTTAATAATGGCATATAACTTGTTGTACTTTATATGAGATACATGTATCTTTGTTGTACTAAATATTGTGTATTATTGAATATATGTAGCCAACATGGAATATATATCTAATTCTATGAAAAATTAATTATTGTGTATGTAACTAGTTTTAGCATTTCTGGGTATATGAGCATATATTATTTTGTGGTATAGCATTTATATGTATAGGCGTGGCTGTTTTCTAAATATGTTTAATTGGTCACAGAAATAAGGGTTATAACAGTGCATGTTTGTCACAGTATAAACCATTGGAACAATCACACTTATAACGTTTATAACCGTTAGTACTTCAATTTAACTAGCGCTTATAACCGTGAGTAAATTATGTATTTATCACGGATATAACCGTGATAAAATCCGTCACCAAATTTACCCACGCATGCTGGCTACATGCTTATAACCATTAGTAATACTATTGCTCATGGTTATAAGCATGACAATCGGGCCTTTATGGTGTTGTGATTGGCAGTGAGAAGAGAGCCGATAAAGATTATTGGCAAAGAAACTAAAGAGCTAAGGAACAAAAAAGTTCATTTAGTTAAAGTGTAGTGGAGATCCTAGAGACTGTACTTGGGAAACCGAAGAGAGTATTTAGCAAGCTTGTCCCAATTGCAGAGTGGACATCTCTGATTAGCTCTGGTGTAAGGTACATTTACAATACTTTGCGTTTCCATTTTGTCTCCTACTTTACTATTGTTTCCTTTTCGGGGACGAAAAGTTTTAAGTGGAGGGAGATTGTAACAACCCGGAAATCAAAACCAATTTAAAATTTTTAATTTGACTATTTTAACGAATTTGGAATATTTAAAATGATTTATTTTAAATAATAACGATTAAAAATTTATTTAAATCAAAGTTAGAACGAATAAATTTATTTTAATTATATAACGAGCCTGAAATGGCGCGATAGTTTGAAAATTGACTTTGAACTTTGACTGAATGTACAGGATTTAAAATAAACCGGATTTTAAAAAAACCAAAAATATTTAAATCTGTTTGAAAATATCTTTCAGACGAATCCGAAAAATTGAAATTTCATAGCAAGAATAAAAAGTAATGGCCAGTTGAATATTCAGACTAATCGCTATGAAATTTAATATAAATATAGCCCGTAAAAGCAGACATTTTGCAAACGACCTCCTTTTTCGATGAAACCACTTTGGCTGGATCTGGAATGTCAAATTATTGCTAGGTTTCAAATTCCATAATTTTTGGAATTAATATGAGAGCGTAGCAAAAGAAAACGCTTTTGGTAATTTCAGTTTGAATTGGATCGACCAAAAAAGTCCATTTTTCAAACGGTCTCCAAATTTGATGAAATTAATTTTGTTGGGACCGTATCGTCCCAACATAGCTAGATTTATTTTTCGGGAATTTTTGGAATCAGTATGTGGCCCCGACAAATTAAAATAAACGTTCAAATCCAAATTTGAATGTTTTATATTTTAATTTGAAGAAAAATTGACTGCAACAGTCGAATGGGCTTACAAAGTATATTTCATTGTGTTCGGAATGGGCGTATTTAGCTAAGGGCGTCAGTCGTTGGGTTTGATTTGGAGTTTGTATGGAGAAACACTATTTTAGAATTAAATATATATACGGGCCAATCAAAATTTTCCTTTCATTAATTAATTTTTCCAAAAAAAAAAACCGTAACCCTACCGTAATCGATGGCGGTTGAAGCTTCTTTGCTTCTCTCCTCCTTAACCGTGAATTCGGTCAATAAAAACGCTAGCTCCAGTTGAAGTTTTTGA
>JASFAX010002115.1:0-47368 GCA_030737875.1 Allium sativum
AAACAGATCAAGCCAAATTGGTTTATTTCCAATCTATGTTGCTTATAATATTTTATAACGATTTTTCGCCATTTTTATTTATTTAAAAATGGCCATATTTAATTAAACGACGTTTCAGGTCGTGCCGTGGCGCTGTTTTTCCCCTAATTTGTTTTACACATATCGGAAAATCTAACCGTTGGATTTCCACAAAGTCTATATCAGTGGGAGGATATTCCCAAAGCGAACCCAACGGTTCCAGTTTCGTGAAAATCCGACGGTCGGATCTTCCACACTAGTCGTTTGAAGTTACGGTTTCAAAATTCGAACTGCAGCGTCGTTATTCGATTTAATTTAATTATATTTATATTTATATATAAATATAAACGATTCTGGCGCTGTTTTTCTTCAGATTTGAATTAAACATTCCAGACAATCCAACCGTTGGATTTTTACTAGGTTGGTGCCGTTGGAGAGATATTTCCAAGACGAACCCAACGGTTGCAGTTTCGGGAAAATCCGATGGTCGGATTTCTCGTACTAATCGATTCAAATTACGATTCCAAAACACGAACTACACGGCTTCGATTCCTTTCAATTCTATTTATATTTATATATATATAAATATAGTTCATTCCTTTATTTCAAATATAGTTCATTCATTTATTTCGACATCGTTCATTCATTTATTTCAACATCGTTCATTCATTTATTTCAACATCGTTCATTCATTTATTTCAACATCGTTTTCACTTCAAATATTTCACTAACGCCTCAATATTTCGAAAAATTTCGCCATAACCTCCTTTGTACGGGAAGGGGTTTGGAAATTTATTGGGCCGTGTTAGGTACCCAATAAATCCTATAAAGCATCCACATATTTATAGTGATATATTCTGGTGTTTACAGGGGAGCGTGTATAGATAATAACTCCAGAGAATAAATTCTCGTCACCCAGTCAAGCCTGAGGGAGCGTGTATTTTTAATTACTCCAGAGGATAAATCCTCGTCACCTCGTCCCGTGTGGGAATAAATAGTCCATGTGCCGTATCTAATGACTAGAGAGACGTGATTATTATCAACTCCAGACCCGTGTGGGGTTTTTATTAATCTGGCAATTTATCGTTATATTTTATATAGTCCATATCAGTCATCAGTTCAACCTGTAGTATATAATCATCGCCATACAATCCTCTCGCTCGTATGGTAAATCTTCCACCTCGTCACACAAGCTCCAATTGCTTATGTGGAATATGATGAAGTATGCCTATCGTCAAGGAGTATGCCATGTAGTTTAGTTCAAAATTAATTGTTACTATCCTATGGCGATGTTTATTATTTCACACAGAATAACCAGCACTCCGCATCCAATGGCATTCACAGGAGTTGATATAAAAATAAAATTGCGCAGCCAACTCATCAAGGCTTACCTATTTGTCGGGCACGCAAATAATTTTTTTACTCTACAGCTAATCCATTTTCCCTGTTCAACACATGTGTATATATGCAGAACAAAGCTAACAATAACATTTCTAGCAAACTAATATTTATTTCAACACGTGTGTATTCTTATCAAAGCGTATACATGATAAAAGAAATATTTTTATCATCAAAAATATTTATTCAACACGTGAATGTTTTTAACACTTCATATTCACAATAAAAATGTAGTTTTTATTGTCTATTCATTTTATTTTAAAATACGATAACATTCAACACATGAATTTCAATTCAACGAATGAATTTCAATTCAACACATGAATATTCTCTATAGCTTGTATATATATAAAAATGTGATTTTTATCGTTAAATCTATTTGTTTAAAATTCGAATAATATTCAACACATGAATTTCAACTCGACGAACGAATTTCAATTCAACACATGAATATTCTCTATAGTTTGTATATATATAAAAATGTGATTTTTATCGTTAAATCTATTTGTTTAAAATTCGAATAATATTAAACACATGAATTTCAACTCGACGAACGAATTTCAACTCAACACATGAATATTCTCTATAGTTGTATATATATAAAAATGTGATTTTTATCGTTAAATCTATTTGTTTAAAATTCGAATAATATTCAACACATGAATTTCAACTCGACGAACGAATTTCAATTCAACACATGAATATTCTCTATAGTTTGTATATATATAAAAATGTGATTTTTATCGCTAAATCTATTTGTTTAAAATTCGAATAATATTCAACACATGGATTTTTGTTTCAACATATGTAATTAATTTCAACAAATGAAAATTATCCAAACACATGAATATTTCAGAAAATTTCGACAGCATAACGGCAGGGTAGTTAAAACCGGGACCATCCCTAGTACGGCTCCTCGCTCTACCTTAAAACCTCGCAGTTTTTGACAATGGGGATCATGCATCTAGTTCGCACGCAGGCGGCATGTTTTATTTTCATTTCCACAATCCTATTCTAATTTGTATCAACCACAAGAGGGTATTTTTCAACCACAAAGGTATTTTTCAACCACAAAGGTATTTTTCAACCACAATATCAACCACAAACAATTATTTCCAACCATTCGTCATATCATATAATATCACGCCAATCACAAGCAATAAATATCGTCCATGGTCTGTGGACGAGGGGAGTATATATATATATATATTATTTCTATAATTCACTTGCATTTTATCACAATTCAAAGCATATGGTTTCATACAACGCTTGTATAATTTATACATCGCTAATATAACTTATACAACACATGTACATGAGGTATACAATGCGTATATAATTTACACTTCGCTTATATAATTTATACAACACGATTCCATTCACACAATTTAGTTTAAATTCCTCATATTGGTTTTTGAAGTGCTAAAAATCGTAGGAAGATCAGAAAAATCCGCGGCTTCTGCTAGATGGTAGAGAGCCTCCCTGAGGTCCGGATGTTTCTTGTTTCATCGAATTTCGTTAACACACTAAAAAGATATGATTTTTCAAAGCTTTGCAACACTTAAAAGTGTTATTTTCAATTTAGAAATTTCAAAGCAGATGTTTTTGCAAACCTTCAAAACTAGGTTTTTGATTCTCGAACAATCCGTGCTGTTTCGTCTCGATCAGACCATACGACTTCGAAGAGCTACGAACAGGCTTCCTATCGACGGTGGTGGCAGTGAACTCGGTGGCTCCAGCGACGATCGGCGGCGGCAGAAAGATGCGGACTTCCTCGACGAAATTCGACGTCGATATGCGTCGACGAGGCTGGGTTTGATTTGAAGAGGGGAGGAAGGCGATCGGAATTGTCAACTGGAGGCGGCGGCGAAATGGCCTGTGGCGGCGACGATCGAGGGGGAAAGGTTTGAACGATTTACGTCGTTCGTTCGTGGGGGTCGATCGACTTTTTCTGAAGTGAGAGAAAATGAAAGATATTTTCTAATTTATTATATTTTTAAATTCCTATAATACCCTTTCTAGCCAACGTACACCAATTTCAACCCAACGACTGTCGCCCCTAGCTAAATACCCCCATTCCGGACACAATGGGATATGTTTCGTTGGCCAATTCGAGTGTTACAGTCAGTTATTTTTCAAATTAAAGTATATAACATTTTATATTTAATTTGAACGTACATTTCAATTTTCCAGGGCCACAAACTAAATCGAAAATTTCCAGAAAAATAAACCTAGCTTTTTTTGATGATACGGTCCCAACAAAACCAGTTTCGTCGAATTATGAGCTCATATGCAAAATATCCATTTTCAGGTCGACCCATTTTAACATAAATTGACCAATCACATTTTCTTTTGCCCCGCTCACATACTAGCTTCAAAAATTATGAAATTTGAAACCTAGCAATAGTTTGACATCCCGGATCCAAAAAAAGTGATTTCGTCGAATTCCGAGGTCGTATGCAAAATATCTATTTTCAAGGGCTATATATGCTATATAGCGACCTTTCTGAAAATTCATTTGGCCATAACTTTTGATTCCCATTATGAAACTTCGATTTTTCAGATTCGTTAGAAAGGTATTCATAAACAGATTTAAATATTTTTGGTTTCGCTAAAATCTGTTATATTTTCCACCCGGTACAGTCAGACAAAGTTTGCATTCAAATTTTCAAACTGCCTCACTATTCCCAATTCATTATTTTATTGAAATATGCTATTTCAATTGTTAAAATTCTTTGACAATAACCAATTTTAAAAATTTTAAATTGGTTCACATTTTCCGGGTTATTACATATAACAACTAAATGTGGCTATCCAGAAGGACTAGGAGGCCTAGGACTATGTCCCTCTAACATAAAAAATTCTCATCCCTGAATCCAGACAACCATAACATTCCTCCTATCCATCTACTACTCTCAATAAACTCATGTCGCGTATCCCTAGTTCTCATTCCACTATAGTTTGGGACAACTTGTCAATCTTCCTATTTCCTCTAGAGGCGCAAAAAAAGGATTTCCACTAATTATAAACCATGTCATAATTTCACTTATAAAAATCCCAACTTGCTCTTTCTGATTCATTTCCTCTTTATTCTTTTCACAAAAACCATGCAAGTCTAAAATTACCTTAAACTTTTCTCTATTAAAGAATAACCAGATGAGAGATGTCTTTTAAAAGTTTCATTTTTCTTAATTCTCTTACATCATTGCATAGCCTTTGAGTGTTTACCAATTCTCATTCTTACATCTTAATTTCTCCCTTAAGACTTTTTATGATTACCACTCAAGTTTAAAGGTTTACTCACATACCAAAATAATTCCTCGTATCTTTACCAATTGCTCATGCACATTACTGAAACCATTCTTACTAAATCATTTTTAATTCAATAAATTTTATATTTTCAAGACCTTTTTAAAAAGTCAAAAAGGATTATGCACTTTAACTCAGTTGGAACTCTTATTCATTTTAATACACATTTCTTTTCAAGGGGAATTAATAAGATTAAATTTCTATGAACCTTATCTAAAGAGGACTTTCCTATTATGTATAAAGTAACGAATCTTTATTGAAATAAGTAGCACAAAATTTGGTGTTTCACCAATGTAACAACCCGGAATTTTGGAACCAATTTAAAAATTTTATTTTAGCAATTTTAATGGATTTTGTAACAACCGCTCATTTAATGATAATGTATTTAAATATTTTATTTAAATATATTGTCGTTAATAGTTAATCGAACGTGTATCCAAAAAGTCATATTTTGCATACGGTTGAATTAGGACTCGGGACCACTTCCACTGAGTCCGGATCGTCGTTTATGACCTTTTTGGCTATAAGCATCGATACGTTCGGAGTTAGGTAAAATTTGGTCGTTTTCTCATTTGAGTGTATGACCAAAATATCACTTTTTGCATACGAATGAATTTGGACTCGAAACAACTTCCATTGAGTTCAAAACGTTGTTTAGGAGTTCAAAAAGTATAAACTTCAATATATTCCGAGCTTTGAACTTTTAGCACCTTAGGTAGGGCTTGGTTAGCCAACTAGCCCACTTCCTTTAAGTGCCAATCTCCCTCTCCCATTCATTCATTCCAACACTTAGAGAGAAATTAGAAAATGGAGAGTGGAATGAGAAATAGAAATTCCTAGGCATGGGTTTGCAAATCCAAGCTCAATTCAAGTGCAAATCCAATTCTATGACATGGGTAAGCCTCTCTATCCTCTTCTCTATCTCCGTAGCTCATCAAATTCGGATTTTTAGTGTGCCCTAACACTCATGTGTCTTCATGTGAATGTATGCGGTGATTTCGGAGGAGCAATTGATGAAAGAGAGGAACTTTGCTCGTTTGTGTGCTTGTTCTTCCTTGTTTGAGCTTGTTCTTCCTTGTTTGAGCTTGTTCTTGACATTCAAGAGCCAAAGGTGAGTTCTTCTTGAACTCACATCTATGCCACAAGTCATTGGCTTGTAAAAGTGTAATTTAGTGTTCATATTAGTTTTCATGTGCTTGTGAATAGGTTAGGCTAGTGTAACTTAGCCGATATCATGTATTTATGTTTCATTGAGTTGAAAATTATGATAAGGATTGTTCATACGATCTATGAATATGCTATGAGTTAGTTTGGTGATATTGTGAAGCTCCGTTATCCCCCGGCAAAGTTCTAAGTCTTCACAAGTCGCTTGAATCGCTTTTGCATGCTTTGATTTGGAATTTAGTTCACATTTGAATTTATAAGCCGAAAATATCTTGTGTGAATGTTTGTGTATGTTATAGGTGAAGTTATTGTGTGCAACCATGCTCTTGTAGCTTCCCTTTAGCATTGCCAAACCACCTTGTTCTAGTTTGAATCGCGTTTGATAGCTTTGGTTTGAAATTTAGTTCACCTTTGAACTTATGATCGAAACCATCGCAAATTTCTTGTATGAATGCTTGCATGTGTGTGTATGTATTCTTGAGTGTTTTCGGTGAGCTAAGGAGGCTTCATTTTCAATTAGAAAACGTTATAAGCCATCACCATTGATCCGACCTCGTCCGAGAACTGCTTGCACCTCATTTCCTAAGCAAAAATGGCCATACTACAGCTCAGACGTCGGTCCGGGAGGGGGATAGAAGTAACGACCTACCATTTTGACCGTTGCAAGTCGATATTTAAACCAACTCGAAACGCTCAAAACGACGAATCGTTATTAGCTTCTGAGGTAAATAGAATAAATCACAGATCACAGAAATACTACAGTATATCTCACAGCGGAATTTATATAAAAAAAATATCAGAGTTTTACAAATCATTTTTACAGCAGAAGAAGTGATAAAATGTATACATGAATTTTTAAAATAAAATTTACACTTTTGTCGAGCGTTGCGCGCATATGCGTCTTGTGTGCCTCTCCAATTTGCGAGCGGAAGCTTTAATCTGGAACACTTAGGACCTGACCCGAGCATTCCATGCAAAACACAAAACACTCGAGTCAGGATTAAACTTATTTCAAGTAAGCAAACTTCGATAAGCACGTAAATATAACTAGTTTAATCCCAGCAATAAATTAAATGATTCGAATATAGTAACCCATGAGAACTACCAAAATGCATACTAACCAAGTCAACATCATGTACCAAACAAGACAGCAATGGAGTGGGACTTATACCATATGATATGTAACAAGTAAATCAGCCTCATATTGGTTTCGTATAGCAATTTATGTGTCATGCATGAATATAAGATTGGGCATGCACAGTAAACCAGTGTGTGCAACGTGTATAAATTATGCAAACAAATTGTAATGCCAAGGAAAATACAATGGTGGTAGCAAAGGTGACTCGCAGCATGTAAATATTCTATCCAAATCTTTATGCAGTAATATATATTGAAACAATGCATGCAACAAAATATTCAAGTATTATATATATTACGTGAACAGCTTCTTGGTTTAGTTTCATCAGTTCCACAACAGAATGTACACAATTTGGAGCAGCTACATGGATTTTCGAATGGGCTAATGCAGCAAGGATACAGTAACAATACAAAAATGCATGCACTAGTTTCATAACAAAATGAGTGGCAGTACAGATTCATGTGAGGAAATGTGTGACTATAAGATATTTAAATAGGAAAAGGCATGCAACCATAAAGAAAATCAACATCATGTACTGCATGGCAGCCGTGAATGCGTAAACAAGATGGTAAATCTACTGTATGACATGAAAGAGAAATACGTATGAAACACACGCACAAGTATGTACTGTCAGATAAAGGGGAAAAATTGAGGCCTTTATAGCAAACGGTAACTAGATTAAAACTAACACTTAGATTGTAATGATATGGAAATGCATGCATGAAGTGTGATATGTGCCGTCAAATAGGTGAGAAAAAACAAAATGTTCAGCAAATGGAATGTAACATTCAGCATGTAACTCATCCCTCAATGACTGGACTCCAAGGCATCCAAGTAAATGACAGCAATCATAAGATCTCAACAAATTATACTTGATGGAATCGAGGTAGCCAATTTGAAATAATTTTAATCGTAAGCAAAACTTACATTTTGTCGCGTCAACGAGTAGACGACAGCGGACGGAGCTCGATCGGAGGACTTGCAGGTTCACGAGGACAGCAAAGGCACGACTTTGACTGTAGTCGGAGAAATGTGTAGAGGCACAAACGGTTCACTGACTTGGTGGTGACAACGACTCCAAGGCGGAACCCGATTGACGGAGAAGGGGTTTCTGGTGCGCTGGTGATGATCGGAAGGAATAGGGAGATAGGTCGAAGGAGAAACAAGCGCAAGGATTTGGGAAAGGAAAATTTCGGAGGCCATGAGAAATCGATTTGGGGATAAATTATTTAGGCTGAGGGAAGTAAAAAGGAAGGGGACGGATAAAAGAAAGGAGGAACTGTGGAAAGATATATAAGGACAAGTGCTGAGAAAAATAGTAACACGCGAGGAACAATTCAAAACCAATTTAACAAGTTGCAGCAAATTTCGAGGGGCATTGACCATTTAAGCGTTATGAAAATTTGAACGAGTATACCACCTTTATTCCAAGATATTAGCACCAACCTGGGTGACATTTACCCATTCAACAATGCCCAACACTAATACTAAAATATTATTATCATTAAAATTTAACAAAACGTTTTTTTATTAGAGAATGGATCCGTTTTGGATGGGGAAAGATGAAAGAATGAAAGAGTGACCGAGCCAACCTTTTGAAATTCCAGGTTTCATGCATGCATGGCAAGTTCAAAAATGTACAGATGCATGCCTTATTCCTTTTTCTCCTTCCCCCCCTTTTTTTGACATGTAACCATCCAAAAAGAAACATGATATGTTTCAATGATGAAAATGGACATAAAGGAGCAAATGAATGCATGCCTTGAAAAATAACGTAAGGGGCATGCATGCATTGGAAAAATAACATAAAGAATGAAAGTAAAAAAAAGAATGTAACGTGAATTCCATTTTAAATGCAATGAAAGTTTGTAATGAAAAAAGCAAAAGAGTAGGAAACATGCATGGTTTGGTTGGTTGAAAAACTTTAGACGCATGCATGAAATCAAAAGCAAGTGCATGCATTTTTCAATGTAAATGGTCCACTTTCTAGACTTTTGAAAAACAAAAATTTAAACGGGTGGCTTAATAAAATAAAAAGACAGGTTTTGCAGACCCAATATGGCTAGTAAAATATGTAGGATCCGTATATGGATACTTCGATGTCAAATGACTTTGTTTCAAAAATGAACTGCACAAGCATTTTCACAATTTCAACGCGAACCGAGCACCGAAACTGAAAAATGAATATATTCCGCTAATCAGTGCGACGAGACGGACAAAACGGTATAAAATTTGCAGTGTCAGGATGCTCCGTTCAAAAAGGCATTACGGACCCCTTTTAGAAGGAAAAATGGCACGAGAAAACAATTTAAACGAAGATCAAAACGTTCGATTCTCGCGAAACGAATTCCACCGCTGAATTCATGACAACGAATAGAACATTTTTCATGTTTGTCCGAACTGGTTCCGAAGAGATTTTAAAATCGTTAAAATTTGGACTGTTATGCGCAGCTTTACACCGAAAAATAAGCGATCGTCAAACATTCACATTTTCCGATGAAATTAATTTCTATACTATGTCTGGTTAGACGTATTTCAATCTTTTTTTTATTTTGGATTTTTATTTTACATTTTCATTTTTATTTGAGATATATCGGTTGCTGCTACCGCAAATAATCATCAAAAATTGATTCAAACGAACTGACTAAAATTTTACGCTTTCAATATAAAATTGTTTAGATCACTTCTAATGAAAATAACAAAATATTAAAGATAAACGTTTCATTATAATCAATTTCATGTTTTAATTTTCCTAAATAATTTCAAATTCAACTAAATAAACTCGATGTAATTTATATACCAAATAAGATCGAAATTCAAAATATTATTAACATATCAAATCAAATTCATTCGTTATATAAAACCAAAATAAAGTTTTGTTTTAATTCAAAATCAAAATAGTTATAAGAATACAAACAAAACTGAGTTTAAACGAATAAAATAAAAATACACTTAAAATTCTGAGTTGTTACATTCTCCCCCACTTAAACCTTTTCGTCCTCGAAAAGGAACAAGGAAGGAAAATAGTAATTAAATAATTAATATATTTAAAACAATAGTTCAAGTTTATTTTCATATTCATATATGCCCTGAGATATATATTTTTAAATCAATGTTAAAACATTTTCTAACATTTTGAAATAATTTTAAGTATTCACTCGACGTCTCGATTGGCAATATATATCCATCCCACTATCGAAACCCGAAAATAGACATCGATGATGCTGCGCAGTCATCACCAGAATCATTTTCAAGCGACTAGAGTGTGACTCTATATATATCAAATACTTATGGGATTTAACATATACATTGATCAGACGTATACCCAAATCACTAAGCATTCGATAGGCCAATTTCAACGTCAGGTAAATACTCAAAACATCTTCCTATATTTAAACAGAACATATATCAAAATTTCAATACTACACTAAGGAAATTCCATATTATAATACTTTTTCAAAATAGTTATTTTAAATCAATATTTAGTAAAATGGACTCGCTGGAAGACTTACACTCTCCTTCTACTTCTTACCTTGTTGTAGACAAGGATAAGTCATAGAATTTAAGTTGAAAGCTGAACGAACGAAAGAACCTAATCAAAGAGGATCAACGAAGGAAGATGGATTCAAATGGAAGGGAAACTTCAAAAGAAGATTTAAATATTGAAAAAAAAATATCCGAAAATATTTGTTTTAAAAACATTTAAAATCTCTTTCTTAGTTTATTATGCCGCGGTTATATAAATTTAATTGCAGGTTATTGGTTTATTATCTAACGTTTGAAAATACTTGATAACTCGAAGTTTAACAAGTTTACTGTCGTTCTTACAGATGTTAGGCATACGCTGGCCAGGCGCACGACCAAAATCTTTAAGTACTAAATATACTTGTTTCAACTCCCAGTGAAAATACTTAAAACATTTAAAATAGATATGGAAAATACTTCCCCCATGGATCGCGGTTACTCGGTGGTTGCGCTACTATCCCAGTAGAATCGCTTGTAACCGTAGGTATCACACCCCTCGAATTACGCCATGGTTGTTGCCATAGATCGCAGTTACGCGGCGGTTACGTCACTATCCCAGTGAAATCGCTTGTAACTGTAGGCATCGCGCCCCCGAATTACGCTATGGCGTCTAGATCGCAGTTACGCGGCAGTTACGTCACTATCCCAGTGAAATCGCTTGTAACTGTAGGCATCTCACCCCCCGAATTTACGCTAGAACAGATAAGTAATAATAATAATCAACGTGATCTCACCGAGTGAGATTCCAATATCGATGGATACTCCAATCGACGGAGCACCAACGTAGCTACGATTTCCGATTTTCAATGGACACTCTCGACGAGCGCCAACACAATCCCTCTCTCAGGAATTGCGATTTCGATGGAAGGTACTTCCCATATCTTTATTTCGAAAACATATATACTGTATTTATATAGTACTTCATTTCGCGTTTCACGCATACCGCACTTACATAAATATCAATTTACATAAGATTTTCTTTTCAACATCATGTTTCAGATATATCGTTCTTATATAAATTCCATTATATAAGGTTTCATCAATTAACTTCCAATTCAACAGCTTTCGAATTAATAATCATTTTATATCAATCTTCCATATAAGGTTCGAAATCTTCATATCAGATATTCAATATCAAAGATTCTCGAAATTTCATTTCAATACCAATTCAGTTTTGATTTGAATATTAAATATCATTCCAAATCTTGTTCACAAATGGTCGGATCATTCAAATAGTTGAAATATATACTTTTCAATTTATTAATTAGAAAACATTAGTTCAATTATTTCTTATCAAAACATCTAAAGATGTATAATTACACGATCCTAATATAAAGGATTATCATTCGACCAACTCGAGAATCAATTCCGGATTTTCTTTTAGTCATTCAAAATATACATATATGCATATATCAAATCATGCTCCACAAATAAAATTTCGTTGGAAAATCATGTAACAAAGCTACCAAACTGGCATTTATTCATATATATCTTTTCGAAAACATTTCAAAAAAAAATCACTTCACTTTTTTATTTGAAAATACTTGTATATACTACTAGTACTTTTTCCAAAACTTTAGAAATCAATTTCAAAGTATTCCGAAACAAAATTCTCAAGGTTTAGTCAAACGATCTCCTTAGTTATAACCAAATCATTTTATTCCTCATTTTAACTTTATCTGCAATATTTACATTCTCTCGTAATCTCGAAAAACCGCGACAACCCGAAGATGAATATCAAATGCGATCAAGATTCAAATCAAAGGAGAACTAAAAGAAGAAGACATGGAAGAGAACGGATTCGAAGAGTGGGAATTCCAAAAGGATTTAGATTTCAAAAATACTTTATGTTTCAAAATAATTTATATTTTAAAAATACGCTCTCTCACAAGAAGGATTCTGCGACTGATTCCACTCATTCTAGGGTATCACTACCCTATATCTAATGAGCTTTTACCCCATAAGCTAAAGCTTTGATAAACCAAAGCTCTGATACCACTTGTAACGACCTACCATTTTGACCGTTGCAAGTCGATATTTAAACCAACTCGAAACGCTCAAAACGGCGAATCGTTATTAGCTTCTGAGGTAAATAGAATAAATCACATAAATACTACAGTATATCTCATAGCGGAATTTATATAAAAAAAATATCAGATTTTTACAAATCATTTTTACAGCAGAAGAAGTGATAAAATGTATACATGAATTTTTAAAATAAAATTTACACTTTTGTCGAGCGTTGCGCGCATATGCGTCTTGTGTGCCTCTCCAATTTGCGAGCGGAAGCTTTAATCTGGAACACTTAGGACCTGACCCGAGCATTCCATGCAAAACACAAAACACTCGAGTCAGGATTAAACTTATTTCAAGTAAGCAAACTTCGATAAGCACGTAAATATAACTTGTTTAATCCCAACAATAAATTAAATGATTCGAATATAGTAACCCATGAGAACTACCAAAATGCATACTAACCAAGTCAACATCATGTACCAAACAAGACAGCAATGGAGTGGGACTTATACCATATGATATGTAACAAGTAAATCAGCCTCATATTGGTTTCGTATGGCAATTTATGTGTCATGCATGAATATAAGATTGGGCATGCACAGTAAACCACTGTGTGCAACGTGTATAAATTATGCAAACAAATTGTAATGCCAAGAAAAATACAATGGGGGTAGCAAAGGTGACTCGCAGCATGTAAATATTCTATCCAAATCTTTATGCAGTAATATATATTGAAACAATGCATGCAACAAAATATTCAAGTATTATATATATTACGTGAACAGCTTCTTGGTTTAGTTTCATCAGTTCCACAACAGAATGTACACAATTTGGAGCAGCTACATGGATTTTCGAATGGGCTAATGCAGCAAGGATACAGTAACAATACAAAAATGCATGCACTAGTTTCATAACAAAATGAGTGGCAGTACAGATTCAAGAGAGGAAATGTGTGACTATAAGATATTTAAATAGGAAAAGGCATGCAACCATAAAGAAAATCAACATCATGTACTACATGGCAGCCGTGAATGCGTAAACAAGATGGTAAATCTACTGTATGACATGAAAGAGAAATACGTATGAAACACACGCACAAGTATGTACTGTCAGATAAAGTGGAAAAATTGAGGCCTTTATAGCAAACGGTAACTAGATTAAAACTAACACTTAGATTGAAATGATATGGAAATGCATGCATGAAGTGTGATGTGTGCCATCAAATAGGTGAGAAAAATCAAAATGTTCAGCAAATGGAACGTAACATTCAGCATGTAACTCATCCCTCAATGACTGGACTCCAAGGCACCCAAGTAAATGACAGCAATCATAAGATCTCAACGAATTATACTTGATGGAATCGAGATAGCCAACTTGAAATAATTTTAATCGTAAGCAAAACTTACATTTTGTCGCGTCAACGAGTAGACGACAGCGGACGGAGCTCGATCGGAGGACTTGCAGGTTCACGAGGACAGCAAAGGCACGGCTTTGACTGTAGCCGGAGAAATGTGTAGAGGCACAAACGGTTCACTGACTTGGTGGTGACAACGACTCCAAGGCGGAACCCGATTGACGGAGAAGGGGTTTCTGGTGCGCTGGTGATGATCGGAAGGAATAGGGAGATAGGTCGAAGGAGAAACAAGCGCAAGGATTTGGGAAAGGAAAATTTCGGAGGCCATGAGAAATCGATTTGGGGATAAATTATTTAGGCTGAGGGAAGTAAAAAGGAAGGGGACGGATAAAAGAAAGGAGGAACTGTGGAAAGATATATAAGGACAAGTGCTGAGAAAAATAGTAACACGCGAGGAACAATTCAAAACCAATTTAACAAGTTGCAGCAAATTTTGAGGGGCATTGACCATTTAAGCGTTATGAAAATTTGAACGAGTATACCACCTTTATTCCAAGATATTAGCACCAACCTGGGTGACATTTACCCATTCAACAATGCCCAACACTAATACTAAAATATTATTATCATTAAAATTTAACAAAACATTTTTTTATTAGAGAATGGATCCGTTTTGGATGGGGAAAGATGAAAGAATGAAAGAGTGACCGAGCCAACCTTTTGAAATTCCAGGTTTCATGCATGCATGGCAAGTTCAAAAATGTACAGATGCATGCCTTAATCCTTTTTCTCCTTCCCTTTTTTTTTTTTGACATGTAACCATCTAAAAAGAAACATGATATGTTTCAATGATGAAAATGGACATAAAGGAGCAAATGAATGCATGCCTTGAAAAATAACGTAAGGGGCATGCATGCATTGGAAAAATAACATAAAGAATGAAAGTAAAAAAAAAGAATGTAACGTGAATTCCATTTTAAATGCAATGAAAGTTTGTAATGAAAAAAGCAAAAGAGTAGGAAACATGCATGGTTTGGTTGGTTGAAAAACTTTAGACGCATGCATGAAATCAAAAGCAAGTGCATGCATTTTTCAATGTAAATGGTCCACTTTCTAGACTTTTGAAAAACAAAAATTTAAACGGGTGGCTTAATAAAATAAAAAGACAGGTTTTGCAGACCCAATATGGCTAGTAAAATATGTAGGATCCGTATATAGATACTTCGATGTCAAATGACTTTGTTTCAAAAATGAACTGCACAAGCATTTTCACAATTTCAACGCGAACCGAGCACCGAAACTGAAAAATGAATATATTCCGCTAATCAGCGCGACGAGACGGACAAAACGGTATAAAATTTGCAGTGTCAGGATGCTCCGTTCAAAAAGGCATTACGGACCCCTTTTAGAAGGAAAAATGGCACGAGAAAACAATTTAAACGAAGATCAAAACGTTCGATTCTCGCGAAACGAATTCCACCACTGAATTCATGACAACGAATAGAACATTTTTCATGTTTGTCCGAACTGGTTCCGAAGAGATTTTAAAATCGTTAAAATTTGGACTGTTATGCGCAGCTTTACACCGAAAAATAAGCGATCGTCAAACATTCACATTTTCCGATGAAATTAATTTCTATACTATGGCTGGTTAGACGCATTTCAAATTTTTTTTTTTATTTTGGATTTTTATTTTTATTTTACATTTTCATTTTTATTTGAGATATATCGGTTGCTGCTACCGCAAATAATCATCAAAAACTGATTCAAACGAACTGACTAAAATTTTACGCTTTTAATATAAAATTATTTAGATCACTTCTAATGAAAATAACAAAATATTAAAGATAAATGTTTCATTATAATCAATTTCATGTTTTAATTTTCCTAAATAATTTCAAATTCAACTTAATAAACTCGATGTAATTTATATACCAAATAAGATCGAAATTCAAAATATTATTAACATATCAAATCAAATTTATTCGTTATATAAAACCAAAATAAAGTTTTGTTTTAATTCAAAATCAAAATAGTTATAAGAATACAAACAAAACTGAGTTTTAAACGAATAAAATAAAAATAAACTTAAAATACTGAGTTGTTACAATAGACGTCTGTCAATGTTTGGGGAAGAAAAAAAATAATTGCTTCAGCTCAAACGTCTGACCAAAATGGGTCAGACGTCTGTCCCGGCTCTCGGGAAAAATAAAAAAACTGCTAACTGTCAGCTCAGACGTCTGTCATTACAGTGACAGACGTTTGTCTGCCTGAAACTGCTATTGACCAGTAGACCACGGTCAATAGTTTAGTATCATTTGAGCTCATTCCCGGCCAAGTTTCGGCCCATTTAGACATCGTTTGTGACTTGTCAGTTTCTCTGGTTCACAGATTTCTGCATCTCGATTTCTCGACTTCGATTCTCATGTGATCCTTCCAATGTTGATCCTTCTTGATCGATTCACATTTGTTTATGATGTGAATTGAATAAGTGATCATTCTAAAGCCCGTGCACTCTATTTTTATATATCGAATTTATTCGATACTCTTGTTAAGGTTCTTCACACCATTAAAACGTGAATTATCGACTCGATATCCTTTAAGTCTATTCCGATGTAGTTTGAAACCTTCGGGTGATAGTTTGGGATTTCGATTCATTCATTGATCGAAAGTACAACCTTTATCCCTTGATTTCCTGTATGTTGTTGTGATGTGAGTTTATGTTTCATGATGTTTGTGTTCTATTCGCTATGGCGATGGTTTTCATGAATAATTGAACCACAATGGATAATGGGGTTTTATATTGTCAATGGGCATCGAACCAACGTTTAATCAGTTTTTAAATTCAAATCCTTTTAAAATAAATTCGGTTTCTAAATCTGATTCTGATTCTATTGATTTATATACGATTCCTTATCCTATTGATCAGACGAGAAATTTAGTTTATTTACCTTAGTAAAACTGAGGACTATGACCCCTTATACGTTTACTTCGGCGAATAACTCTTGGACTTGTGTGTTCGAGCATGTGTGGTGATTTTCTCTTTTTTGAATAGAAACCAATTACGGGTTCGTAAATATTCGAGAATAGCACGTGGTTATGGGACATGTCGCTATTTCCTTATATTAACTAGCTCAGAGTAATTTCTATTCACCTGGATCGGTGTGATCCTTTATGACTTGTGTTTTATGGTCCCCGATTGCCCGAGCGGGATTTACGATTCTTGGATTTCACCTGTGGGACTTCGGTCCAACTTTCTATGATTTATGATGTTTTCTAGGGATTTCACAATTTATGTGTTTTCTCTTTACCGGGGTCACGACCCGTCTTCGTGGGGAGCTTCGGGTCAAACTTATGGGTTCGCTACCTAGAGATCGTATCTCATCTGTGAACAGACCAGCCCCCTCTTTATGATGTATTTTAGGGATTTCACGATTATGTGTTTTCTCTCTTCCGGGGTCACGACCCGGCTTCGTGGGGAGTTTCAGCTCAAACAAATGGGTTCGCTACCTAGAGATCGTATCTCATCTATGAACAGGTCTGCCCCTTTATGATGTCTTGATGATTTATGATGACTTTAATGATTTATGATGTCTTGATGATTTATGATGACTTTGATGATTTATGATTACTTTGATGCGAAGCGCATCAATTTGAGAAATGGTTTATGATTCATGATTTACTTTGATGCGATGGTCATCAATTTGATATGTATTTGGCATTCCGCTGTCATATCCTATTGTGTGCTATTATTTGAATGTTGCATTCTATATTAGCTAGGAGATTATTTAGAGATATTTGTGTGCTGACATTCCATTGACATTTCCTGATTGTGTCGACATGCCATGTTCATGTCATCATGTGTTATATCTCTTGTTATCTAAGTTTATTTGATAAGTACAGCTAGACTGATCCGTTTATTGTTTATTTCCTTATAAATAATACTCGGGTCAGGCCGAGTCATTTTAGGTACTCCTCTGGGAATCCTCGCAGGACAGATCTTCCGCTTTCAGCTTACTACTCTGCCTCTGTAGTTTTATGTACTTTTGTACCTATGACTTTATATATTGTTGTGTACATATTCTTTTATGTAGATCATGGTGCATATACCTATTATTTTGGGATTAGTGGATCTTTGTTGACAACTATCTTGTTGTACACATCCTTGGTTTATTCATATCTATTCCGCCCTTGTGATATGATTATTCTGTGTCTGGCTTTGAGATGTACCATGTTTATATTATTGTTGTTGTCTATTTTATACTGCTTTACGGATTGCATATAGCCGTTGTGTAGTTGCCCTATGTGCCGAATGGTCATGTCGAAATTTTAATCGGTATCAGAATTTGATGTGCATTCCTCACATGGAGTAATCATACAATCAGTCGCTCTTCACAAACCTCATTCTCTGTTATGGTCTACGACATTTATCTGAAATGAACTGGACGATAGTGGGTATAGAGGCGGGGCGCTACAGATTTTAATATTTAAAATAATTTATTTTAAATAATAACGATAAAAAATTTATTTTAAATCTAAGTTCGAACGAATATATTTATTTTAATTATAAAAGGAGCCCGAAATAGCGCGGTAGTTTGAAATTTTGAATTTGAACTTTGACTGAATGTACAGGATTCAAAATAAATCGGATTTCAGTAAAACCAAAAATATTTAAATCTGTTTAATTATATCTTTCTAACGGATCTGAAAAATCAAAATTTAATAGCGGGATAAAAAAGTTATGTCCATTTTAAAATTAGAAATAGTCGCTAAGGAATATATATATATATATATATATTTAATATAAAATATAGCCATTTTGCAAATAACCTCCGTTTTTGATGAAACCACCTTGGTTGGATCCGGAATGTCAAATTATTGAAAGATTCCAATTTTTATGATTTTTGGAATTAATATGTGAACGTGGCAAAAGAAAATGTGTTTTGTTAATTTTAGTCAATTTGGATCGACCAGAAAATGACCATTTTTCAGACGGTCTCCAAATTCGATGAAATTAATTTTATTAGGACCATATCATCAAAACATAGCTATGTTTATTTTTCTGGAATTTTTGGAGTCCGTATGTAGCCCCGGTAAATTAAAATGTACGTTTATATTCAACATATATTAATTTATATTTTAATTTCGATAAAAACTGATTAAAACGGCTGAATTGGCTTATGATACATATCCCATTGTGTCCGGAACGGGGGAAATTAGCTAAGGGCGACAATCGCTGGGCTTAATTTGGAGTTAGTATGGATTTAGAGGCTTTCTTGAAAATTAGAGAATTAAATAATTTAATATTATAAATACCCTAGTATATACGGTCTAACCCCTAACCCTAATTCATCTGTAGCCGTCGCCTTCTATTATCTAATGGCCTATTTCTTCCAATCTCCTTCATTAGTTTTCTTCTAATCTAAACAATGGTATTTGAATCTCCCAACACAAAATTAAAGAGCTCTTTGAGCTCTACAGTTTCAACGGTCGTGATCGAGTCTGGTGTCCTCAAGCACTCGAATTTTGGGCTTAAACCAGTGAACTTTGGAGTGGATTTGCAGGCTCAGGGAGGCGTCGAGTGCGGCGAGGTTGGGGGTGTGGGATGGAGGCAGCACGGCGGTGGATGGGGGCATGTCAGATCGGCGTCCGATGTCCGGTGGAGGCGCGGTGGGTGAACCCTAGAAGACAACAGAATGGGTTTACACATGGAAATTGGTTACAGTGTAAACGATGAAGAAAGAGGGTTGGCCAGAAAAATCTCACTGTAATTAACTATTTTTAATTATAATATTATTAAATTAATAATGTACGATTAAAAGTATACTGATGTATAAAATGTCCTATCTTATTCAGATCTTATCGAAATCGAACGATTTTCGAAGCGTTGGAACCACAAAATTGAGATATACATTCTAGAACAGATTGAAAGAAATTTGGAGCTGACTGTAAATTAAGGAGGAGTAAAACCATCGGTAAGATTTCTCAATAAGTATATATATATATATATATATATATATATATATATATATATATATATATTTAAATTGACTGTGATTGTGTTACGCTATATAAAACACATATATGTGTCGTATAAAATTGAGATTGATCGATTGATTATGGTTGAATCATATTTTTCAAGATAAAAATATAATCTTTAACATTGTAATAAAAATGTCACCTTGTTAGATTTTGTTATGTGTAATAAAAATGTCACCTTGTTGGATTTCGTTATGTGTAATAAAAATGTCACCTTTTTAGATTTTGTTATGTGTAATAAAAAATGTCACCTTGTTAGATTTTGTTATGTGTAATAAAATTTAAATTTTTGTTGAAATGAAATTGTCTAAGCAAAAATTAACATTTTTGTTGAAATGAAATTGTCTAAACAAAAAAATAACATTTTTGTTGAAATGAAATTGTCTAAACAAAAATTAATATTTTTGTTGAAATGAAATAATCAAAACAAAAATATCATTTTTGTTGAAGTTAAATAGTCAAAACAAAAATATCATTTTTGTTAAATAGATTTGTATTAAAACAAAAATATCATTTTTGTTAAATAGATTTGTGTTAAAACTAAAATAACATTTTTGTTAAATAGATTTGTGTTAAAACAAAAATATCAATTTTGTTGAATTAGATTATTGTTAATAAAATGAAGTTATCACGTTTATTCATTTTGTTGAAATAGAATTGTTAACAAAATGATGTTATCATTTTTATTCATTTTACCAAAATAGAATCATTAGCAAAATGAAGTTATCATTTTTATTCATTTTATTAAAATAGAATCGTTAGCAAAATGAAGTTATCATTTTTATTTATTTTGTTGAAATGGAATTGTAAACAAAAAATAAAATTATCCTTTTTATATGTTTTGTTGAAATAGAATTGTCAACTAAACAAAATTATCATTTTTGTTTGTTTTGTTGAAATAGAATTGTCAACAGAAAATAAAATTATCCTTTTTATATGTTTTGTTGAAATAGAATTGTCAACAAAACAAAATTAACATTTTTGTTTGTTTTGTTGAAATAGAATTGTCAACAAAAATAAAATTATCCTTTTTATATGTATTGTTGAAATAGAATTGTCAACAAAACAAAATTATAATTTTTGTTTGTTTTGTTGAAATAGAATGTCAACAAAATTGAAGTATCATGTTTATTTGTTTTGTCGAAATAGAATGGTCGACAAAATAAAAATATCATTTATTGTTAGAATTAGATTTGTATGTTAAATAAAAATATCATTTAGTTAGAAAATGTCATTTAGTTAGAAAATGTCATGTTAAATAAAAATGTCATTTTGTTAGAAAATGTTATGTAGAGATAAAAATGTCATTTTTATCGTGATAGTTAAAATAATGGTAATATTAATATGGAAATTGAAATTAAATTATAAATATTTATTTATAATTTAAACAGTGAAAATTGGTTAAACAGAAAATAATTCAAACCGAATTAGAATTGGTTAAAATTATTAACCAATGATTTATTTATACAAACAATTGTTGTTTGAAAACCCCACACGAGTATAGGGATGATATTTGGCATACATTAGTCCCAATATTTAGTTATATGTCAATCGATGGATTGACAGTCTGTGATGAGCGTTATTTATTTATTTTAATGCTCACATAGTTGTAAATTTCACTCTGGATGTAAATGGACTGTTTAACGATTATTTATCATTATTGTTATACATGCGATGTATGAAATCCATGTAACTGAAATTATATGGTAATTGATTGAGTCGCATTCCGATTCAGAACATTTTTATATAAAGAATATTTTAAAGTAAAGAATCTTTTGAATAAACTATATTTTAAAATAAAGAGTATTTTAAAATAACGAATATTATAAAATAATATTCAATGAAGAATAAAATTATGATTTTTATGTCCATTTTTGGATGGACATAAAATTATAAAAATATGAAGCCGGGTTAAGTATAGGAACGTCATTTTTAACCCAAACGGGTTTATCGATCGATTTTGTTCATTTTATAATGAATATCGAAAGGAAGTGATTTCAAAATTTAATATTTTGAAAATATTAATATTTTAATATGATAAAGATATAGAATATTCAATTTTGAATTAAAATTGAAAATGAAGTTGGAATCGTTTTAAAATAAATATATAAACGATTTATAAAATATGTTTTAGTTGGAAATCAACGAAATATATATAATATATATTATATATATATATATATAATGGCCTGAATAGAACGCGCCGTGCAACGATTGTTTGCGAATTTCGACCATTAACTTCAAATTGATGTAAAGGGAGATCCGACCGTCAGATTCTCCTAAAACCAGAACCATTAGGTTCGTATCGAAAAGGGATTTCCAATGAATATAAGATTTTTGAAATCTAACAGTTGGATTTGGAATTATGTCCAAATCAAAATTGAAAAAGGTCGCTATGGATGCAGTTCGATGGCCGTTATTGGAAACCGACCATAAGGGCCTTAATAAAATTATTAAAAATATGGAAAAATTATGTAAAATCTTAATTAATAATTTGGAAAGATATGAAAATTTCCATATTTGAAAAGATAAAAGTATATTTTTATCGAAATGAACTAGTTATTAACCAGAGTAAATTTTTAAATTAAGATTTAATGAAGTTTCCAATTAATTAATATTTAATTAGAATTAAATAAAATAAATTGGATTTTTGGGCTTGTCGTGAATGGTGTCTTAAATAACACTGTTCTTAAACCCCGTACGAATAGAATAAATCTTTTAATTAAGATTATTGGAGTTTCCAATTATATTTAGTAATTGGAATAAAATGAAATGTGAATTGGGTTTATTGTGAAATGTGTTTTAAACGACATTTGTTCTTTAACCCAATTAATAGTGAAGATATAATTTGGGACTTATAAATCTTTTTATTTAGATTTAATGAATTTTTTTTTCCAAAATAAAGTTTTCCAATTTAATAGAAGAAATTGGAATTGAATGGAATTCGATTTAATAATAATCGAGATGAGCTTCTGTAAAAGAAGACCATTATTATATATGGAATTTAAAAGGCTTTGTTGTTATTCCATTTATATTATTAGTCTGATACGAAAATTTATATCGATTATATATTGATTTGATTTCTGTGAAAATTCCATATTTAATGGAAGATGATTTTGGATTTATCGTGAATTGTGTTTTAAATGACATTGGTTCTTTAACCCAGTTAAAGACAAGATTAATTTCTTAAAGTTGAATAATCATAAAGTAATGATTTTTGATATTAAAACCAAATTGGAATTTTATGAATCTTTAAAAAGAAGAATAAATTTAAAAGAATTTATCTTTTATAAAAGTAATAGGAACCTTTCCCTAATAATGTAAATATTTTATTAAAAGAATATTCTGAATTGGAATGAGGCGTATGATGTGTTTTTATAGCATTTGATTATTGATTATAAAATACGCGAGTTATTCGGAAAGACCGGGTTTAACCCATTCTGAATAATTACTACAACGATTAAAAGTCAAAGATGAAGACGGTGGTTGAAGACCGGAGGTCTTCACATCGTTTGGATGAGAACTGATGTCTTGATTGGGAGGGATCCCAAGACAAGGTAATAAGTGGTAATCATCCAGACGTACTTGGAGATCGACGGATATGCGAGGACCTCTCTCCTGTATTGGACATATGGGACGAGGAATAAGGTGCCTCCGGTTTTGTTCAGACCCAGAACAGACTTGTAAATGGATGTGTGTCTGACATTAGATTTTATTCTATGCTGATTGATTTCTATTAAATATATATCTATTTGGTGGCGGAGAATTTATTCTCTTGCTTAACACCCTTCTCTAAGATGTACGAGCTCAGAGATTATATATTGATAGTTATCAGTCGCATGGCGTGAATTGTCAGTGTGGCATGCCAAGATTTCAAATGATCAAGGCTTATTGTTAAAAAGCAGAGCCTTGTGGTTGATGATCAAAGCAAATCTTTATTTAGCGTAGCTTTGTGTATAGTGTTACTTCGCGAGCCTCACACCCTGGTATGAACCAAACCGGGAGAAGGATCCAGGGAGAACATGTGTTTCTTTCTAGCTAGAAGTGGTGTCATGGTATGGAGCCCAGACATTTTTACTTATGTGGATGATGGAAAGCAAGGTACCTCGGAATGGAGTCCCTAGTGGCTCTTTATGTACGCCCCATAGGGCGGGGAGATGTATTGTTCAGGAGTTATAATCCACTAACATATGTGTGGACCGACCCTGTGGCTCCTAAGGGCTTGACTGGGTACTTGTTCTGAGGCTTGGGCTAGAGAGTCTCGAATTCGGTAAGGACGATCCCTTGCCTTGCTTCATGATGGAAATCCAACTTCCAATACACCCCATGCGGTTTTGATTGTAAAACTAGTATGGCAACATAGTATATGGTAGTTATGCCGTCTATGATTGAAAACATATATACACTAATAATAATATCAAATCTGTTTTATCATATCAAACATTTTTTACCATTATAAGGTAAAACTCTATCCTCGGTTTGCGTTGCATTGTGTGATGGGACTTGAGTCTTATAATGGTTTCATTTTTCTAAAAAGCATTGTGATGTTTTAAACGATTTACTTTATTTATGCACTGGCAATCCAATGGAGTAAACGCGTTCCGCGTTAGCAGCATAGTCCTGTCATTAGCCTTATTATTATTAGATAAGTTAAGTAAGATTTCTCATACCAGTCCCATGACTGACTCGTAGTTTGTTTCACTTGTAAACTCAGGTGCCCTCTTTTCCACGTGGGCAGTCGAGTAGTTATTTTGCAGATATATTAAGCAGGATTCTGGATCGAAACTTAAAGTTGTGTCCAGAGCAAGATAGTCTTCTGCTGTGTTAGTTTATATTGTTCTGCTGCATTGTATTACATTTGTTGTAAATTAATCTTCCGCTATTGTATTATTATAATCGATGTACTCTGATATTCTGAACTCTGATGTTGCATTATTATCATGTTTATAAAAGTCTTATGTTATTTGTTCTGATGTGTTGTATGCCCAAAGTTAGCGTATGCGGGATTCGAACGGTCTTAGCCGATTTAGCGATCGATTAGGTCCGGGCGAAATTCGTGTCGTTACAACCTGCATTTTGTAGATCTCTTTTATTGCATATTTCCTCGTCACTTTAACAAAACATGTTTACTTATAAACTTATTGATTCACAAAAACTTATTTATAATTTTTCTTGTTCCAATAAGTTAAAGTGTGTCATAATCCATCCTTTATGAAAACCCTCCATATTTCCTTTCACTCAAGACCACCTATAGACCACATCCACATATGTCTGATTCCTTTATATTCGCGTTTTTCCTTAACCACTTATTTTGCTTAACCCACAACTTGCTTACACACTTTATTCTTTTAAAAACAAATTTACATAATTTTTTTTCAAAAATTATTTTAATGTAACTCTTAATATTACAAACCAATAAATTTCTGAAATTGTAAACTTTTAAACTTGAAACTTGAATACTTTTTTAGAAATGTTTTTCTATATTTATATTTTTTTTCCAAGTTCTTTCTAAAATATTAACTGTGGGGCCAAGTACATTGCGTTTTCTAACTTCCATTCCCGAATCCTTTGCGCGAAACTATATTTCATTCCCACTAATTCCTCCAAAACTATGCGTGAACTGAAAAATGAGACTAGTGCCAGTTTTGCACTAAATGTATATATATAAATTTCTAATTCATTTTATCTTTCTTACTCTTTCCCATTTTTTAAGGCTCTACTGCCCAACCCACTAATATGAAATACCAAAATTTTGGATATTAACATATGGAAAATAGAATTGTCAACAAAATATCATTTTTATTTATTTTGTTGAAATAGAATTGTCAACAAAATAAAAGTATAATTTTTATTTGTTTTGTTGAAATAGAATTGTCAACAAAATAAAAGTATCATTTTTATTTGTTTTGTTGAAATAGAATTATCGACAAAATAAAAGTATCATTTTTATTTGTTTTGTTGAAATAGAATTGTCGACAAAATAAAAGTATCATTTTTATTTGTTTTGTTGAAATAGAATTGTCGACAAAATAAAAGTATCATTTTTATTTGTTTTGTTGAAATAGAATTGTCGACAAAATAAAAGTATCACTTTTATTTGTTTTGTTGAAATAGAATTGTCCACAAAATAAAAGTATCATTCTTATTTGTTTTGTTGAAATAGAATTGTCGACAAAATAAAAGTATCATTCTTATTTGTTTTGTTGAAATAGAATTGTCGACAAAATAAAAGAATCATTTTAGACAAACTAAAAGTATCATTTTTATTTTTTTTGTTGAAATAGAATTTTCGACAAAATAAAAGTATCATTTTTATTTGTTTTGTTGAAATAGAATTGTCAACAAAATAAAAGTATCATTTTTATTTGTTTTGTTGAAATAGAATTGTCAACAAAATAAGAGTATCATTTTTATTTGTTTTGTTGAAATAGAATTGTCGACAAAATAAAAGTATCATTTTTATTTGTTTTGTTGAAATAGAATTGTCAACAAAATAAAAGTACCATTTTTATTTGTTTTATTGAAATAGAATTGTCGATAAAATAAAATTATCATTTTTATTTGTTATGTTGGAATTAGATTTGTATGCAAATGAAAATATCATTTTCATTTGTTATGTTAAAATTAGATTTGTAAACAAATAAAAATATCATTTTTATTTGTTATGTTGGAATTAGATTTGTATGTAAATGTAAACATCATTTTTATTTGTTATGTTTAAATTAGAATTGTAAAACACATAAAAATATCATTTTTATGTTACATGTGAATTGTAAAACACATAAAAATATCATTTTTATGTTACATGTTAATGTAGGAATTGTAAAACACATAAAAATATCATTTTTATGTTACATGTTAATGTAGGAATTGCAAACAAATAAAAATATCATTTTTATTTGTTATGTTAAAAATAGATTTGTATACAAATAAAAATATCATTTTTATTTGTCATGTTGATGTAAAATTTGTAAACAAATAAAAATATCATTTTTATTTGTTATGTTAAAAATAGATTTGTATACAAATAAAAATATCATTTTTATTTGTCATGTTGAAATAAAATTTGTATACACATAAAATTAATTCTTTTTAGTTGTCATTAGAAATATAGAAAACATGTATGCATATTTTTATTTGCCATACATGGACGTAGGAGTGTTGAAAACAAAAATTATCTTTTATTTGTCATTAGCAACATGAAAATGTTATGAAATTAAAAATCATATTTTTATTTGCCATACATGGGCATAGGACTGATCTAAATAAAACTCTTTTTTTTGCTTGACATTAGAAACATGTAGAGAAGTTATGCAAGTAAAATACATTTTTTATTTGACATTAGAAACATGTAGAGAAGTTATGCAAATAAAATACATTTTTATTTGACATTAGCAACATGTAGAGAAGTTATGCAAATAAAATACACTTTTATTTGATATTAGATAACATTGGAAATGTATGCAAACAAAAATATCTTTTTATTTGTTATTAGAAAATATAGGAATTTGTTTGCAAATACAATATCTCTTTTTATTTATCATTAGAAACAATTAAATGGTTATGCAAAATAAACATTCTTTTATTTGAAATGTTAAACACGTTAGTGGAATCGTCGAATGATTTATATTTCTATATAATTATATATATATATATATATTAAAAATTAAACAAATCGCGCGTGGTAATTCGCGTTTCAGAATCGTAACTTTAAACAATTATACCGAAAGATCTGACCGTCGGATCTTCCCAAAACTGGAACCGTTAGGTCCGATTTGGGAAGATCTTTCTAAAGATATAAAATTTATTAAAATCCAATGGTTAGATTTCGAGAAATGTATAAATCAAATTTAGGTAAAAACAGCGCCAGGGCAGCCTATTGACCCGAAGCGTCGTTAAATTAAATTGGACTATTTTTATATTAATAAAAATAGCGATAAATCATTATAAAATAATATTAACGATATGAGATGATTTAAATTATATATATTCAAGAATTATTTGAAAAGACGGAGTTCAATCTCATTTCAAATAATTATACGATGATTTAAAGCAAAGATATTGAAGATGGTGTTTGAAGACTGGCGATCTTCACATCAAATGGACAACTACTGATGCCTTTGATTGGAGTTGCTGCCTTGAAAGGGTTACAGTGGTAGTTGTCCAGACGTACTTGTTGATTGTCCGGATAAGTGAGCACCTCTCTTCCGTATTGGACATACGGGACACGGAAAGGTGTCTCTGGTTACGTTCAGACCCCAGAACGGACTTGTAAATGGATGACATTGAATTTCATTCTATGTGAATTGATTTCTATTTAATATATATCTGTTTGGTGGTAGAGAATTTATTCTCTTGCTTAACACCCTTCTCTGGGATGCACAAGCTCAGAGATTATATATTGATAGTTATCGGTTGCATGGTGTAGATTGTCAATGTGGCATGCCAAGATGCAAATGATCAAGGCTTTTGTTGAAAAGCAGAGCCTTGTGGTTAATGATCAAAGCACAGCCTGTTTAGGCATAGCCTTGTATATAGCGTTACTTCGCGAGCCTCACACCCGGTAGGAGTCAGAAACAGGATAAGGGAACGCAGGGAGTGCACACATTTCTTTTTAGCAGAAGTGGTGTCATGGTATGGAGCCCAGACATTTTTACTTATGTGGATGATTGATTTCGAGGCCTCGATATATTGGTCGCTACTATTGAATCTAGATTAACCCTAGAGGGGGTGAATAAGGTTTATCACAGTTTTTCGCTGAGTTAAAATATATGGGATATTAAAATAATAATCAGATCATAGAATGCAACAGAAATAAAAGTGCAGAAAGGAAATAACACACAGAGATACCCAGCTTCGGCAAAATCCTGCCTACTGCTGCATTCCTAAGGTTTCTACTAGGTGTTTTAAACAGATCCCACTTACAATCCCATGTAAACTCACTACGCCTGCTCCTGTCCTAACCCTACGCTCAAAACCCTAGACTGATCTAATCCCCTAGATCATATTTTCCCTGATTACGACCCTGTAACCAGTAACCCAATTTTTACAGACTCTAGTAAACTGCCAGTTAACACCCTAACTGGTTTCCCCTAGATTTTACAGACCTAGAAACTGTTTGTTTGTTTTTACAACACAAATTAAAAAACAAAACAAATATAAATTAAAAATAGAAAAACCCTAGGATTTAAACATAAAGGGTTATCCCCTTTTTCACTTAGATGCTAGCCGACCCTTTTTGAATTCGTTCCACCCTTTATTTTCTTTGACCCGATCATGTTGCTTCTGGAAAAAATGGCGGCTACGAAATCCCAAAAACTAAGGTTTTCTGATTTCCTCCCCAAATCGCGATGCTTTGATTGTTGATGGAATTGCTTCAGTGATGCTCTTGAAACATTGTATGCTTTTAGTGCTTCGATTTGGGAAATGCTTTCTCTCTTGATCGTAACTATGAGTAAATTTTGATTTTCAATTCTTGCTTGAGTTGATTTTGGTTTTGATGATCTCTGCCGATCATGATTTGGTGATATTATATAGGGTCTAGAAACCCTAAACAACATCTCTGACACATGATGACTTGGCTTGATTTTGATATCTTTGGCCTTGATTTCTTGCGTGAGTTAATTTATGAACTTGGACGTGATTTTTGCACTTCAAAGAATCTGGAAATATGATTTGTCTCTTTGAAATTATTTGTTGCCTGATTTATCACCTTGCTAATTTTTGCTCTGCCTTACACCATCTTGCTAAAAATGAATAAATAAATTGATGAGTCATTTCTGATTTATTAGCCAAAGATTTTCCAAATAAAAATTCTAACGGATTTGTTAAAAACAGGAATGAAATCTTGCCAAAAATGATTCTGAAAACAGTTTTGCAAAATATTGATTAATTTGCAAAAATTCCCAAATTATTCTTGCCATCCTTTTTTTTGAACCTGTTCCTACCCAAAACAGTCTGCATAGATATGTTGCATAATTTATGGAAACATTTTAGAAAACATTCATTGCTCATTGCTTGAGTTTGTCTGCACCATATTGCATATGCATTCAATTCATTTTGGCACCTGAGTCATGATTTTCTTTGCCAAGCATTAAATACTTATTTGTGTTTTTTGCTAAGACCACTTACATGCCAGATTTGCACAATGTATGCTTACACCTATTTACTTGATTTTCATGAACTCTCGTATGCTCTGTTATGCCATTTCTGGAAAAACTCCTTATATATGATGACTGAAACAAATGAGTTGTTGAATTTGGTTTTGCTCACTTGCCAATCTGGCTCGACCCATTTAGCTACTACCTTGAGTTTTGCTATGTTCATTTGTATTCATCCAGCATTAGTTTGCACATGACTTATACACCTACTTGCTTGAGACTTTACATGTGTTCTCATACCATGCAGTTTTTACTTGAAACTTGTCTATATATATACAAACCTGGATTGTGTGTCGAGTTGTATTTGCTCACTTGATCATGCAAACAGTTTTGAAAATGACTTGAACCATTTGCATATACTGAACCATGAATGAGTGTCTAGACCATGTTGCATATTTTTTGTTCCATTCATGACTACCATGATATACACAATGTTGTATTCATCAGTTTATAATGTGTACTGTAACACCCCGTATTTTCTGTAAAACATTAAAGTAACGAATTAAAGAATAAATAATTAAAAATGTGAGGATTAAGGGAAATAGGTTACGCCATTGCGTTCGTCTCGGAATTCTACTTGAGATAGAGTCCTAGTTTGCGTAAATCGAAATCCGTATGAAGGAGTTATGACCTTCAGAAGATTCAAAATTTAAAATAAACAGCTCAGAATAAAGTTCAGAAAATTCAAAATTCAAAATCAGAAGCAGAAGCGGGCTGGGCGGGAAATTTCCCACCCAAGGCCAGGTCGACCAGGGGGTCGACCTCCCCCCATACAGGTCGACCTGGGGGTTGACCTCCCCCTCGGGTCAGATCTGAAATCTGACGTGTTTTCTCCTATGACGAATTGTTGTGTCATTAGGGCTTGTGTGGCACGTTCTGGTTAGTTCTCTTAGGTTTGAATGGCTTTGATTTGCTCTAGGTTAATCTGACGGCTTCTATTAAATCAGACTTCTATATAAGCAACCTAAATCTAAACCCTAAAGCCACTCAAAAATATTCCTAAGACCGTCATGCTGTCAACACTCAACCTAGAGTGGCCGCCATTCTCATTCAACTAGAAAGCAAGTAGGAATTGCAAATCAAATCTAATTCAACTAAGAGAATTCAACGTCTACAACAAAGGAGAGCTATTCAAATTCAAAATACAGATCCCAGAACTCAAGACTAGCCTCCTTTTTGTAAGTCCAGTTATCATTTAGACCTAAACGATATTAGAATTGTGACTAAATAACTGGATGTAGAACATCACCTAATGTAAATCTATGCCTATCCTTTCTGTTAAAACTGAATTGATTAAGACAATGACTCTTATCATGTTTGTTATCATGTTGTATGTAATATAATGATAAATGTTAAACGCTTTGAAATAGATCCATATGTTGTATAATTCGTCAATGACATATTATGTTGTATATTTTGGCGATGACATAAATTGGCAATGACATATTATAATTTGGCGATGGAATATCATATTGTGTAATTTGGTCATGACATTCCATATTGTATAATTTGGCGATGGATATCATATTGTGTAAATTGGCGACGACATACTATGTTGTATAATTAGGCGATGACATTTTATGTCGCATGATTTGGTAATGACATTTATATGTTGTATGTCAATTTGGGAATTTTATGCATGTTCACATATATATGACCCAAAACTACATGCTAATATGATTAGGTTCATGTTAGATTATATCTAACTAATTTGCGAAGTTCACAATTACATGCCTAATATTAAGTTTATGTAGTTCTATGTAAAACCCCTATTTCATGATTCATGTTGAGTAGATCTAAATTTGCAAGTTCATAATTAAATGTATATTGTTCTATGCCATATTCATATGACACATGTGTAGTTAGATCCATATTTTTATGATGTTGGAATTATTACATGTTCCTCTTTTTTCCCTTTTGTGTATAAGTTAGGCTATGTATCGAGCCTAACATTTTACGTGATTTATGCGAACGTTTAACGGGGGTAACGTTGGGGGAAAATATGAAATTATATATAATTGGCACATTTGGCTCATGAACATGTAAATGTTTTATGGCATAAAGTGGTATAAATTTTTATACCTAAAATTATGAACTTGATTTAAAAAGGAAAGTGGGGCTTGACTTGAATGACAATAATTTACATATAAATATAAAGAAGTAAATAAGTAAATTTAGAAAAGACGAATATGCCTAACCCGAGGTAAGATTGAGTTACGGTGTAAGACTGCCCAGAACCGCCCGGCACATCCAACAACCGTAACAATATATATCTAATGTGGGAGGTTAGTGCATCGAGGCCAAAGGAACCCGAGGTTAGACTGAGTTGCAATGTAAAACTGCCCAGACCCGACCGGCACATCCAGTAACCGCAACAATATATGTCTAATGTGAGTGGTTGGTGCTTTAATAAATGAATTAAAGCTAGGTCAGGAATGGTAGGTTAACTTGGACACTTAACCAATTTAACATGTTGACTAGGAAACCCTAGTAACGGGGACCTATTTCAGAAGTAGCCCACATAAATGTATCATGGTACCCTGATCTAGGCAAGGTAGGTCACGATTACTGGGCTGATTATAAGCGGTCAAAACGACGGCGGTTGGTGCGTCAGTGTAGTTTCCGACGGAGTTCGGGCGTGCACGTACTCCGGAGTGGAAAAAGCAGGCACTAGGCATCAGTAGTTATACACTGTGCATCTTGAATCGTGTCGGGTTGCCACCATAGGATTTGATATTCCCTGTGGTGGGACCAGCACAGGTATCTACAATCGAGCGAGGCCGTATGACACAAGTGGTAAACGCGTGCGAGTAGGAGCCGATCAATGAAAAGGGATCACTAGATTTGAACTCATGATAATGGTTGAAATATCTGGTAGGTGCAGAGAATATGGACATGAGTGCGATAGTATGACTAGTTTATCTTGCCTTATTTATCTTGCCCTGTTTATCTTACCTTATCCTATATTACCTTATTTCCTTATTATTGTCCTGTGTCCAGCTTATTCAAGTCATGGTTCTCTTATCAGTTTACATGCTGAATAATCACTGGACTTACCAGACTTATGTCTGACCCATTTTCTTTCGATCTCTTTTCTTCTGTTTCCTCCCCCCTCCCCCCTCAGGTACCCAGGGAGGGAATAACTCAACTTAATTTGGACCGTTTGTCTTTCCAAGCTTGAAGACTCCGTGATATATAGCTTGGAACTTCTTATCTTTGGCTATGCCTTTGGACACACTACTACTTGGGGATTTATGCAGTTTTATTGTGTTTTATGTAATAATCAAGACAGAGATTTTGATGTAGTGATTTGGAAGTTGGTTTGAAATAGTTTGCTGTAATGTTTTGTTATGAACCACGTTTGAAATAAAGTTAGTTTTTCCGTTGCTTATATATCTGTCTTGTAAATTATCTGTGTCTTTTACCTATAATGCTCCACCAAAGTTAAGGCCTTCCCTTTGTGAGTGACCTTAACGGAGGTGAGGTGTTTCACTTGGTATCAAAGCAATTGTTTACCAAATCAGATAAAATTTTTGAAAACTGTTTTTCAAAAAGAAATTTAAAGAAGCAATTTTCAAGAAAAAGTGTTTTATTATAATAAAAAAAAGGCATAATCCCTCAAAGCCATATGCACTATCTTTTTATCCTTTGTTTTGAATCTTTTCTTTTTCGTTTCAGCATGTCTGGGGATATTAACCTTCCAGAGGGCGTGCCGGTACCTGGCTGGTTCAAAAGGTACCTAGAAGCTAGGGCTAACGCCGCAGGCCCAGCAGACATCCCTTCTCCCCCAGCTGCTACAGTTCCTCCTCCTCGTGCAAATGCTTTCTCAAAAATATGTAGGGACTTTCGAGCCATGGGTGGAAAGAACTTTAATGGAAATGAATCCTTCGTGGAAGCAAGAAACTGGCCCAAAGAAACTGAGGACTTGTTTGATAATTTTGAAGTGGATTATAGACAGAAGATACAGTTGGCCGTGTGGTTGCTTAAAGACAAAGCTTCCTATTGGTGGTAAGTTACTAACGCTGAAAGACCAGTTGAAACTTGGATGGATTTCAGAATGAGGTTTGAAATGAAATTCCTCTCACAAGCTGAACGAAGCCTACAGATAGAGAAATTCTTAGCTCTCAAATAGGGAAGTATGTCGGTCAAGGAATACATTAACCAATTCAATCAGCTGGCTAGGTTCGGATTGGAGTTCGTGAACATTCCACATAAGAAGGCTCTTCGCTTTGTTAAAGGGTTGAATGAGCCATTACACAGCATAGCTATGTCCCATATACCTATGGGTGCAACTTATGAGAGACTGATGGACATGGAACTGTTACAAGAAGAAGATAAGGTTGGAAAGAAGGAGACAAAGGTGGAAGCATCTCAGGATAAGAAAGGGGAAGGATCACAGAGCAATAAGACAGATTCCAAGAATGGCGGGAAGAACAACAAAACCCGTGACAAGAGGAAGTGTAATTTTTGTGGCATTCCTAGACATCTGGTTAAGGACTGCAGGAAGAAAAAAAGGAAGATGGATGGCTGTTTCCATTGCGGCGAGGCAGGACACATGGCTAGGGACTGCCCAAGAAAGCAAGGGCAAGGACAGAGAGCTGGATCTACTTCAGGAGGGCAGGTTCACGCTCTCATGGAACCTCCGCAAGAACGAGGTAGAAATGTTTCTGTTGAGAGTTTAGTTTATCTTTTTTATCATCCTGTTCGTACACTCTTTAATTCTGGCGCATCGCACTCTTTTATATCTACTGCTTTAGTTGAATCTCTGCACCTAGACACCAGTTTAGTAGAGGATCCCTTGGTTGTTTCAAATCCAATTGGGGGCTCAACTTATTTGTCAATGATTTGTTTGGATTTGGAAATTTCTATACTAAGTGTGGGGTTTAGATGCAATGCCTATGGTTTGGGCTTCACGGGCTATGGGTTGATTCTAGGCATGGATTGGCTATCCAGTAATGGTGCCATCCTCGATTGTGAAAGGAGAGTGGTTAGACTCATTACTCGCCTCGGTAGCACTCTCGAAATTTCTTGTAATCCCATGAAATATGTTATGCTTAGCTATCTAGAATCTCTTGATGCGTCTATTGAGAATTTGTAGTCTATTAGAGTAGTCCGTGAATACTCGGATGTCTTTGAATAGGTTAAAGAGTTACCTCTGAAGCGGGAGATAGACTTTCGCATATACCTCGTTGATAGTGCAAAACCCGTTGCTTTTCCCGTTAGACACATGGCTCCAAGGGAGAGGAAAGAACTCAGCAAGCAAGTTAAAGAGTTTCTTGAGAAGGGGTTTATAAGGTGGAGTATTTCTTAATGGGGTGCTCCAGTAGTGTTCGCAACTAAAGCGGACGGTTCGCTTCGCCTATGCGTTGATTATAGGGAGCTAAACAAGCTGACCAAGAAGAATAGGCACCCACTTCCAAGAATAGATGACTAGTTTGATCAGCTTGTAGGTGCATTGGTTTTCTCCCAACTAGATTTAGCTACCAGGTTTCATCAACTCGGAGTGGCTAAAGACAGCATTGATAAGACCACGTTCAGAACTCCGGATGGTTTCTTCGAGTGGCTTGTCATGCCTTTCGGCCTGACAAACGCACCCGCTTACTTCGTTGATTTGATGAGCAGGGTGTTCAGGGTGTTCCTCAATAAGCTTGTGGTGGTCTTCGTAGATGACATTTTGATTTTCTCAAAGAGTGAGGAAGAGCATGCTCAGCATTTAAAAGAAGTCATGGATACTCTTCGAGCACATCAGTTGAAAGCCAAATTCTCCAAATGCCACTTCTGGAAAGTGGAAGTAAGATTTCTTTGACATGTGGTATCCAAGGAAGAGTTAGCCGTGGACCCTGCAAAAGTTGTTGCAGTGCAAGATTGGAAGGTTCCATAAAATACGACCGAGGTCCAGAGCTTCCTCTGGCTAGCGGGCTTTTACCGAAAGTTCATCAAAGAATTTGCCAAAATCTCAGCTCCGCTTACAAAGTTGACAAAGAAGAACCTAACTTTCAATTGGGATTTGGATTGCGATATTGCTTTCCAACGATTAAAGAGAGCTCTAACAATAGCCCCAGTTCTAACATTGCCGGATGGGAGCAAGACGTTTACCGTATACATGGATGCATGTGGTACGGGACTACGTGCTATCTTGATGCAAGAAGGGAAGATAGTAGCTTATGGAGGCAGGTAGTTGAAAGTACATGTGAAAAACTACCCAACCCACAATCTAGAGTTGGTTGCCATCATCTTTGCACTTAAGTCTTGGCGCCGTTATCTTCTAGGTGAGAAGTTTGAATTATATACTGACCATAAATCGTTAAAGTACCTTTTCCCGCAGAGAGATCTTAACTTGAGGCAACAAAGGTGGATGGAATTCTTGGCATCCTACGATTTCAAGATTTCCTATACCCCTGGCAAGGGCAATGTAGTAGCAGACGCCTTGAGTAGAAAGAAGCTGACCTTAAGCCCTCTCTTTGTTGAAAGGCAGAGCTTGGAGTACACAGCCAATTTTGACTTTAGACCCTCCATCGATCATGTGACTGGTTTGTTAGCATCGCTAGAAGTGCGGCCTACTCTTTTGGATTCAATAGGAACCGCGCAACGTGAAGACCCTCAGCTAGTTGATGTGATGGACAAGCTAATTAGCGGTGAGACTTCTAGTCACCTCAATAGATACTCCATCGATGATAAAGGTTGGTTAAGTCGGGATGGAAGGCTTTGCATCCCACAAGCAAGGGATTTGGTGAAGAAGGCTCTCGAAGAGGCACACCATTCCAAATTGACAATACATCCAGGTGGAGACAAAATGTATAAAGACGTAAAAAGAATTTTCGTTTGGAATGGCATGAAGAGGTATGTAGCTGAATTCGTCACTAAGTGTTTGATATGCCAGTAAGTCAAGGCGGAGCAAAAGAAGCCTGGTGGTTTTCTTCATCCTCTAGAAGTCCCGCAATGGAAATGGGATAGCATTTCAATGGACTTTATTGATGGGCTGCCCAGGTCAACAAGGTGCAATACCAGTATTTGGGTAATAGTGGACAGGCTCACAAAAAGCGCTCACTTTATACCCGTTAAAAGTAGGAGGACTGCCTTATCTTTAGCATCCATTTACCTTAAAGAGATAGTTCGACTCCATGGGATACCCTCCAGCATTGCATGTGACCGAGATCCTATCTTTACGAGCGAGTTTTGGAAGAGCTTGCAAGAGGCTGTAGGCACACAGCTATGCTTAAGCACGGCCTATCACCCTCAAACCGACGGTCAGACGGAAAGGGTGAACAGGGTATTAGAAGACCTCTTGAGACTATGCATTCTTGACTTTGGAGGAACATGGGAAGATCATCTTCCTTTGGTGGAGTTTGCCTACAACAATAGCTATCAAGCCACCATAGACATGGCACCCTTCGAAGCTTTATATGGAAGACCATGCCGATCACCAACTTGTTGGTGGGAGGCTACAGACAAGCTCATACTTGGACCAGATATGATTAGAGAGACTTCAGAGAAAGTGGACTTGATACGAAGAAGAATGAAGACTGCCCAAGGTAGACAGAAGTCCTACGAAGATAAAAGAAGGACCGACCTTGAGTTTGAGGTTGGGGACAGGGTTTTCCTTAAAGTATCTCCTTTGAGGAACGTCGTTCGGTTTGGATCCGCAGGAAAGTTGGCACCAAGATTTGTAGGGTCGTTTCCTATCATTGAAAAGATTGGGAAGATGGCTTACAGAGTAGAGCTGCCCGAAAGATTGGCTGGAGTTCATAATGTCTTTCATGTTTCTCACCTACGAAAGTGCCTACATGAGTCTGCGGAAGTGGTGGAACCAAGCATATTAGAGGACGTAGAAGTAGAACGAGAGGCGACTGTGAGAAGAGTTCCAACTCGTATCTTGGGTACAGAAGTCAAAAAGCTACGCAACCACGAAGTCAAACTTGTTAAAGTTCAATGGAGTGACGCTGAGGAAGACGCGACTTGGGAGACTGTGGCCAAGATACATGCAACCTACCCTTTTCTTTTTGAGGGTACATCTTTGATCTCTTTTTCCTTAAGTTGTTCATGCTCGTATCTATCTTTTTAGTATTTTTCCTCAGTGCTATCCTCGATCCTTAATTATAAACCAATGGATGTAAACATGTATTTGAAACATGTTATGATTGATGGTTGCAAGTGGTTGCCAGTGGTTGCTCGTGGATGCATAAACACACACATTAGGTGTTAGATCGGCTCAGTCACTTTCATATTGCATATGCATATATATACCTGTATAAGATTGAAACTTGATATGTTATCATATGGACATTGCATTTGTATGAATGATTATGCACTCATGTAGAAAGTATGATTAGGGATGATTGCATACATAATGGACTCATGGCAACGACATGACTTGCATTAAGGAGGTCAACTGAATCAGTAGACCGTTTGATTTTGCATTAGATATGGACATGTACACACTATGCATATGATCATGAGGCATTAGAAGTCTTTTAAGGACAATGGACGCCTTTGTTTGATGGTTGAGTAGATGGACGATTGGATGGTAGGATATACATTCTTCTTGACTTGAAGATTTTGGGGACGAAATCCTTTAAGGAGGGGAGAATGTAACACCCTGTATTTTCTGTAAAACATTAAAGTAACGAATTGAAGAATAAATAATTACAAATGTGAGGATTAAGGGAAATGGGTTACGCCATTGCGTTCGTCTCGGAATTCTACTTGAGATAGAGTCCGAGTTTGCGTAAATCGGAATCTGTATGAAGGAGTTATGACCTTCAGAAGATTCAGAATTTAAAATAAATAGCTCAGAATAAAGTTCAGAAAATTCAAAATTCAAAATCAGAAGCGGGCTGGGCGGGAAATTTCCTGCCCAAGGCCAAATCGACTAGGGGGTAGACCTCCCCCCATACAGGTCGACTTAGGGGTCGACCTCCCCCTCGGGTCAGATCTTAAATCTGACGTGTTTTCTCCTGTGACGAATTGTTGTGTCATTAGGGCTTGTGTGGCACGTTATGGTTGGTTCTCTTAGGTTTGAATGGCTTTGATTTGCTCTAGGTTAATCTGACGGCTTCTATTAAATCAAACTTCTATATAAGCAACCTAAATCTAAACCCTAAAGCCACACAAAAATATTCCTAAGACCGTCATGCTGTCAACACTCAACCTAGAGTAGCCCCTATTCTCATTCAACTAGAAAGCAAGTAGGAATTGTAAATCAAATCTAATTCAACTAAGAGAATTCAACATCTACAATAAGAGCTATTCAAATTCAAAATACAGATCCCAGAACTCAAGACTAGCCTCCTTTTTGTAAGTCCAGTTATCAATTAGACCTAAACGATATTAGAATTGTGACTAAATAACTGGATGTAGAACATCGCCTAATGTAAATCTATGCATATTCTTTCTTTTAAAACTGAATTGATTAAGATCATGACTCTTATCACGTTTGTGATCATGTTGTATGTAATATAATGATAAATGTTAAATGCTTTGAAATAATCCATATGTTGTATAATTCGTCAATGACATATTATGTTGTATATTTTGGCGATGACATAAATTGGCAATGACATATTATAATTTGGCGATGGAATATCATATTGTGTAATTTGGTGATGACATTCCATATTGTATAATTTGGCGATGGATACCATATTGTGTAAATTGGCGACGACATACTATGTTGTATAATTGGGTGATGATATTTTATGTCGTATGATTTGGTAATGACATCTTTATGTTGTATGTCAATTTGGGAATTTTATGCAAGTTCAACCATGTTCACATATGTGACCCAAAACTACATGCTAATATGATTAGGTTCATGTTAGATTAGATCCAACTAATTTGCGAAGTTCACAATTACATGCCTAATGTTAAGTTTATGTAGTTCTATGTAAAACCCCTATTTCATGATTCATGTTGAGTAGATCTAAATTTGCAAGTTCATAATTAAATGTATATTGTTCTATGCCATATTCATATGACACATGTGTAGTTAGATCCATATTTTTATGATGTTGGAATTATTACATGTTCCTCTTTTTCCCCTTTTGTGTATAAGTTAGGCTATGTATCGAGCCTAACATTTTACGTGATTTATGCGAACGTTTAACGGGGGTAACATTGGGGAAAAATATGAAATTATATATAATTGGCATATTTGGCTCATGAACATGTAAATGTTTTATGGCATAAAGTGGTATAAATTTTTATACCTAAAAATATGAACTTGATTTAAAAAGGAAAGTGGGGCTTGACTTGAATGATAATAATTTACATATAAATATAAAGAGGTAAATATGTAAATTTAGAAAAGATTGAATATGCCTAACGCGAGGTTAGATTGAGTTACAGTGTAAGACTGCCCGGAACTGCCCGGCATATCCAGCAACTGTAACAATATATATCTAATGTGGGAGGTTAGTGCATCGAGCCCAAAGAAACCCGAGGTTAGACTGAGTTGCGGTGTAAAACTACCCGGACCCGACCGGCAAATCCAGTAACCGCAACAATACCTGTCTAATGTGAGTGGTTGGTGCTTTAATAAATGAATTAAAGCTAGGTCAGGAACGGTAGGGTTAAGTTAATTAAGGCAATACTTAACATATGCAACATGTTAACTAAACTGATGGGTGGGGTTAGGTTAACTTGGACACTTAACCAATTTAACATGTTGACTAGGAAACTCTAGTAACGGGGACCCATTTCAGCAGTAACCCACATAGATGTATCATGGTACCCTGAACTAGGCAGGGTAGGGCACGATTACTGGGCTAATTATAAGTGGTCAAAACGACGGCGGTTGGTGCGTCAGTGTAGGTTCCGACGGAGTTCGGGCGTGCACGTACTCCGGAGTGGAAAAAGCAGGCACTGGGCATCAGTAGTTATACATTGTGCATCTTGAATCGTGTCGGATTGCCACCATAGGATTTGATACACCCCATGGTGGAACCAGCACATGTATCTACAATCGAGCGGGGCTGTATGAAACACCCCACCTCCGTTAGGGTCACTCTCAAAGGGAATGCCCTAATTTTGGTGGAGGTTTATAAGTATAAGTCACAGATATACAAGACAAATATAGGAACATATATTTGTAAACAGCGGAAAAACAACAACTTTTATTGCATAAAAGCAAATACGTGTTACAACAACATCACCATGATTGTCTTACATCCTTTCAAAAAAACATAACATAACACTTTCATAATCTGTCTTGATTACATTATTTAAAGAAGCATAAAGAAAACATAAATAAACTGCAAAAGCCCCATAGTGGTTGTCCAAAGCCATAGTTCAAAAGCAAAAAGGTCCAAGCAATACATTTTTCCTCTTCAAGCTGGATATGAAGGCTGGTCAAACTGCAGTGTTCCCTCCCTGTGGACCTGGGGGGGGGAACGGAAGGAAAGAAGACGAAAGAAAAGTAGAGTCAGACATAAAGCCTGAGTAAGTCTAGGACTATTCTGTCTATGAATAAAGAACTGGGTATGATAAGTATAAACAAGAAGTGGGAAAGCACTATAAACTTGGTTAAGTTGTCTAGGGTCGAATATACTATCGTACCCCATGTTAATCTCTGAACCCATATAAACTAGTTCCCAACTGGCACCCCATAATCAGGGTGAAGTGATCCATTCTATGATGATCGGCTCCTACTCACATAGTTACATGTGTCTTACGGCCCCCGATGTTGTAGTTACCTATGCTGGTCCCACCATGGGGTGTATCAAGTCCCATGGCGGCGGCCCGACACAATCCTAGAATGCACAGGTATTCTACTGGTGCCCAGTGTCTTATTTTTCTGCGCCGGAGTGTGTGCACGCCCGCACCCCGTTAGAACCTACACTGCTACACCACCGCCGTCGATTTGACCTCTTACAATCAGCCCAGTAATCGTGCCCCACCCTGCCTAGTTTCAGGGTATCATGATACACCTTATAGGGTTACTGCTGAAAAGGGTCCCCCGCTACTAGGTTTTCTATTTCTAGCTAACATGCTAAGTTGGTTAAGTGTTTTATAACCTAACCCCCAATCAGTCTGTTTAGTTTAGCATGTTCCATTTTGATTAAGTCTTTAGTCCACTTAATCCTAACAATCCTGACTCAGCTTTAATTGTCTTATTAAAGCCTTGACCTCTCACATTAGATAGGTATTGTTGTGGCTGCCTGTTGCCGGTTGGTTCCGGGCAGTCTTACGCCACAACTCAGTCTAACCTCGGGTCCTTATTGGGCTCCATGTTTAACCTCCCACATTGGATAGGTATTGTTGTGACTACTGGACAGCCGGGCGGTTCCGGGCAGGTTTACATCACAACTCAATCCAACCTCGGGTTAAACACATCGTATGTTCTACATTTACATATTTTGTCTTTCTTCTTTATTTTCTTATATGTAAATATTTGCGGCCCATTAAAATCAATGGTGTGAAGGTTACACCAATCATGGGCCCAACCCATTCTTGAATTTGGGCCCTTTACTTTATCTTTTCATTTATTAATAAATTTAACCCAACGTTATTTTCCCCCGTTTAATGCGTCTGTTTATTATATATATGTTGGGCTTAGCCTTTTTAAGCCCAACTTAGCCATGCGAAAGGGGGGAGGCTTAAAGCGTGATTACATACATAAAAAGGGGAATGTGAACGCATGAACTTGCAACATAACGTTGGAACTACAAAATAGAACTGGTGTACTTGCATAGTGGTAACATGTATTTTGATCATAAGCATGAGTGACATGAATTAAACCATATAAACTTGTAGTTAAGTTAAGAATCTAACTAAATTGGGTATCATTATTGCCACATAGTCTTAACTACAACATAAACCTATATTTTTACTTAGGCATAATGTCAAATATAAGCAAGTCATGTTTACAAAGTTACTACATGTTATAAAGGTGCCTACTTTTGCTAAACATACAAAAGTATTATTCCAACTTAATCATGATTTTAAATCTATTCACATAACCATGACACACATATACTTACGGCATAAATGGAATCATGGTTTTTACTTTATTCATGCAAACTTGCAAATGAGATTATAAATCTAACCTAGCTATGTACCACATATGTCATCATATAATTCTTGTTAACAATATAGACCTAACATGCTTTGCAAAATATCTAACATAGCCTAGCCATATTCATAAGTTCGCAAAGAGGTTTTCTAGTACAAAAGTATGGCTTAATACATAGATCATGATGCCAAATTTTCAACATAATTTCATATGAATTATAATAACCCAAAATTTGTTCCAATTACACACAAAATGATTTTTGTACAAAAATACACATTATGATGGCATAGTAGCAAAACCCCAAACTTGTATGAATTTCAATTAAACAACTACATACATGTAGCTTCAACATGAATTACATAATTTGCGAATATTCCAAACGTATACTTGCATAAAACTACCGCAAACATGTAGTTTTTATAATGAATAACATGCTTTGCGAATATCCAAACGTATACAATATTCCAAATCGATAAGAATCATAGTAACGCCCAAATATGAATTACTTTATCACCACAAATCAAGTATACAAACCAACACAATTATTTGTTCATACCAAAATAATACTCTACTTACAATTGTGTGGCGAATTCTCCAATTTAGGAATTTGGAGATGCGACTCCTTTTGACGTAGGCGTTGATTTGATTTGTCTAAGTTGCTTTATGCTTTAGAATTTTCCTCCTAGTCTTCTCCCAAATTGGTGGCTACTCCTAGTCGTTCCTCAGCAGCATGATGACTTTGTTCTTATTTTTGAATGAATAGATTAGGTTGAGTCTAGGGTCATTTTTATAGAGTTTATGAACTGATTAGGACCATCGATGTTGCTTGGATTGATCGTAGCCATTCATTCGAAAGAGAGACCAATTAGAGCCTGCCACCTAGCCCTAATGACAAAGCATGCTTCTGAAAATCGACCAACATAGACTAGGCCAGCCAGGGTGGGCTGGGTTCGACCTGGCTCTGGACCAGGTCGACAGCCCTGTCGACCTGGCTAGACCAGGTCGACAGCCCAGTCGACCTGGGTGCATTCGGCTGGAGTTTTCCCGCCTTGGCCAATTGGGCCCGAGTTTTAATTTTAAACTTGTTTTTCTGAGTTGTTTTATTCTGTTCGAATTTTAAACTAAATTCAGAAACTTCCGAAGGCCATATCTTCTTCATACGGACTCCGTTTTTCGAAAACTCGGACTCTATTTCGCGTATTTTTCCGAGACGAACGCAATGGCGTATCCCGTTTCCCTTAGTTCTTTGATTTGAAATTAATTATACTTTAATTTGTGAATTTCATTGTTATAGAATACACGGGGTGTTACATTCTCCCCCACTTAAAAGGATTTCGTCCCCGAAATCTTCAAGTTAGGAAGAATGTATATCCTAACATCCAAACATCCATCTACTCATCCATCAAACACGAGCATCCATTGTCCTTAAAAGACTTCTAGTGCTTCATGATCATATGCGAAGTGTGTGTGTACATGTACTTATCTAATGCAAAATCAGGCGGTCTACTGATTCAGTTGACCTCCTTAATGCGAATTATGTAAGTGCCATGAATCCATTATGTATGCAAATTTTCCTATTCATGATTCTACATGAGTGCACAATCATTCATACAAATGCAACATCCATATGATAACACATTAAAGTTCAACCATATACGAATGCAAACATATATGCATATGCAATATGAAGTGACTGAGCCGATCTAAAACCTAGATTGTGTGTGTATATGCAACCACGAGCAACCACTAGCAATCACTTGCAACCACTTGCAACCATCATCCATAACATGTTTCAATTACATGTTTTCACCCAAAAGGTTTCTACCTAAAAGATAAGGTCGAGGAAATATACCTAAAAGATAAAAGCGCAACTTAAGGAAAAAGAAAGATCAAGGATGTACCCTCGAAAAGAAAAGGGTAGGCAGCGCGTATTCTAGCTTCAGTTTCCCAAGTCGCGTCTCCCTCGGCGTCGCTCCACTGAACTTTGATGAGTCTGACTTCGCGGTTGCGTAGCTTCTTCACTTCCGTTCCTAGTATGCGGGTTGGAACTTTTCTTATGGTTGCTTCGCGTTCCACTTCGGCCGCTTCGAGGATATTTGGCTCTACCACTTCAGCAGACTCATGTAGACATTTTCGAAGATGTGAAACGTGAAAAACGTTGTGAACTCCAGCCAGTTTCTCGGGTAGCTCTAATCTATAGGCCATTTTCCCAATTTTCTCGATGATAGGTAATGGTCCTACGAACCTTGGTGCCAGTTTTCCTGTGGTTCCAAAACGAACAACGTTTCTTAGCGGAGATACCTTGAGAAAAACTCTGTCTCCAACCTCAAATTCAAGGTCGGTTCTCCTCTTGTCGGCATAGGACTTTTGTCTGTCTTGGGCCGTCTTCATCCTTCTTCGTATTAAGTCTACTTTCTCTGAAGTCTCTCGGATCATATCTGGTCCAAGTATGAGCTTATCAGTAGACTCCCACCAACAAGTGGGCGATCGGCACGGTCTTCCATATAAAGCTTCGAAGGGCGCCATTCCGATGGTTGCTTGATAGCTGTTGTTGTAGGCAAATTCAACCAAAGGAAGGTGGTCTTCCCATGTCCCTCCGAAGTCAAGGACGCACAGTCTTAAAAGGTCCTCCAAAACTCTGTTCACTCTCTCTGTTTGGCCGTCGGTTTGGGGATGATAGGCTGTGCTCAAGCATAACTGCGTTCCTACTGCTTCTTGCAGACTCCGCCAAAACTCGCTGGTGAAGATGGGGTCTCGGTCACTAACAATGCTAGATGGTATTCCATGGAGTCGAACGATTTCTTTGAGGTAAAGTGATGCCAGGGATGAGGCAGTTCTTTTACTTTTGACAGGTAAAAAGTGGGCGCTTTTAGTAAGCCTATCCACTATTACCCAAATGCTAGTGTTGCCTCTCCTAGACCTAGGCAGCCCATCGATGAAGTCCATTGATATGCTATCCCACTTCCACTGCGGGACCTCTAGAGGATGTAGTAGTCCGCCAGGCTTTTTCTGTTCCGCTTTAACCTGTTGGCACACCATACACTTAGAAACGAATTCTGCCACGTCCTTTTTCATGCCGTTCCAGAAGAAAGTCCTTTTTATATCTTTGTACATTTTATCTCCGCCTGGGTGTATCGTCATCTTGGAGTGATGTGCTTCCTCGAGAACCTTCTTTATTAAATCTTTTGTCTGTGGGACGCACAGTCTTCCGTCTCGCCTTAGTAAACCCTTATCGTCGATGGAGTATCTGTTGAGGTGACTTGAAGTCTCACCCCTAATTAGCCTATCAATCATTTCCACAAGCTGAGGGTCTTCGCGTTGTGCCGCCCCTACTGAATCCACTAAAGTTGGGCGCACTTCGAGAGATGCTAGCAACCCTGGTACAAAATCGGAGGATGGCCTAAAGTCGAAGCTGGCTATAAACTCTAGGCTTTGTCTTTCAACAAACAACGGGCTTAGGGTCAATTTCTTTCGGCTCAACGCGTCTGCCACTACGTTGCCTTTGCCCGGAGTATAGGAGATTTCGAAATCGTACGAGGCAAGAAACTCCATCCATCTTTGTTGCCTCAAGTTAAGATCCTTCTGCGAGAAAAGATATTTCAACGATTTGTGGTCAGTGTAAAGTTCGAACTTCTCACCTAGGAGATAGTGTCGCCAAGACTTGAGTGCAAAGACGATGGCGGCTAACTCAAGATCGTGGGTTGGGTAGTTCTTCTCGTGCACTTTCAACTGCCTCCCGCCATAAGCTACTACCCTTCCTTCTTGCATTAAGACGGCGCCTAGCCCTGTCCCACACGCATCTGTATAAACAGTGAACATCTTGCTCCCATCTGGCAGCGTTAAGACTGGGGCTGTTGTAAGAGCCCTTTTCAGTCCTTGGAAAGCAAACTCGCAATCCTGTACCGCCACTACCTTAGCAGGGTCCACTGCTAACCCTTGTTTGGATACTATGTGCCCAAGGAACCTCACCTCTTCTCTCCAAAAGTGGAATTTGGAGAATTTGGCTTTTAGTTGATGGACTCGCAAAGTTTCCATGATTGCCCTTAAGTGTTGAGCATGTTCCTCTTCACTCTTTGAGAAGATAAGGATATCATCTACGAAGACCACTACGAATTTGTTGAGGAAATCTCTAAATACCCTACTCATCAGGTCCACGAAGTAAGCAGGTGCATTTGTCAAGCCGAAAGGCATGACAAGCCATTCAAAGAAGCCGTCTGGGGTTCTGAACGCCGTTTTAT
>JASFAX010002116.1:0-47356 GCA_030737875.1 Allium sativum
CTCATTGAAACACCCCACCTCCGTTAAGGTCACTCACAAAGGGAATGCCTTAACTTTGGTGGAGGTTTATAAGTAAAAGCCACAGATAAACTCAAGATAGATATAAATACACGTATTTTAAACAGCGGAAACCAAACAGACTTTTATTTCATCAATACGTGTTCAAACAAAACATTCCATTATTGTCTCAAAATACTTCCAACATTACAACCTCATTACTGTCTTGATTTTTAAAGAAGCATAAAACATAAATAAAGTGACAAAAATCCCCATAGTGATATCCAAAGCCATAATCCGAGCAAAAGAGATCCAAATCAAACATCTACGTTCTTGGAGCTTGTAAAGAGTCTGACTGAGCTTAGTTGTTTCCTCCCTGTGGACCTTGGGGGGGACGAAAGAAAAGAAGACGAAAAAAAAATAGAGTCAGACATAAAGCCTGAGTAAATCTAGTAATTCTTCAGTATGTGAATAAGAAAAGGGCATGATAGATATAAACTGAAAACAGGAAAGTGTCACAAGCTAAGGAAGTGTCGAATGTACTATCGCACCCATACTATATCTCTGCACCTACTTGAGCTTATTTAACTAGCACCCCATGCTGAGGGTGAAGTGATCCCCATTTCTATTTAAAGATCGGCTCCTACTCGCGTAAACATGTGTCATACGGCCCCCAAGAATTGTAGATACCTATGCTGGTCCCACCATGGGGTGTATCAAGACCCATGGTGGCGGCCCCGACACAAATTCTTGAAGGCATAGGTTATACTACTGGTGCCCCCAGTGCCCTGTTTGTCTGCTCCGGAGTGTGTGCACGCCCGCACCCCGTTAGAACCTACATTGTTGCACCCACCGCCGTCGCTTTGACCGATTACAATCAGCCCAGTAAATGTGCCCCACCCTGCCTAGTTTCAGGGTACCATGATACCTAACTTGGGTTACTGCTGAAACGGGTCCCTCGTTACCAGGATTTTCTAGTCAAACATGTTAAGTGGTTAAGTGTCTGTATTTACCTAACCCCACCCATCCATTCTTGTTAACATGTTGAATTTGGTTAAGTGTTATAGTTGACTTAACCCTACCATCTGTCCTTAGCCTCTTAGAGCACCAGACCACTCACATTAGACAGATATTGCTACAGTTACTGGATGTGCCGGTCAGTTCCGGGCAGGTTTACACTGTAGCTCAGTCTAACCTCGGGTCATTATTGGGCTCAATGCTTAACCACCTACATTGGATAGGTATTGTTGTGACTACTGGACAGCCGGGCGGGTCCAGGCGGGTTTACATCACAACTCAATCCAACCTTGGGTTAAGCATATCGTGTTTTCTAAATTTACGGGGTGTTACATTCTTCCCCCCCCCCCCCCCAAAAAAGGATTTCGTCCCCGAAATCTTCAAGTTAGGAAGAATGTATATCCTACCATCCAACAGTCCATCTACTCAACCAACAAACACAGGCGTCCACTGTCCTTAAAAGATTTCTAATGCTTCGTGATCATATGCATAGTGTGTGTACATGTCCTTATCTAATGCAGAAATCAGGCGGTCTACTGATTCAGTTGACCTCCTTAATGCGAATCATGTAAGTGTCATGAATCCATTATGTATGCAATTTTTTTTCCTACTCATAATTTCTACATGAGTGCACAACTATTCATACAAATGCGACGACCATATGACAGCATATCAAGTTTCAATCATATACAAATGAGAATACATATATGAATATGCAATATGAAGTGACTGAGCCGATCTATAACCTAGGGTGTGTGTGTATATGCATCCACTAGCAATCACTAACAACCATTTGCAGCCATCATCCATAACATGTTTTCAAATACATGTTTGCATCCATTTGTTTTCTACCTAAGGAGTTAGGAAAAAGGACTGAGGAGATATACCTAAAAAGATAGATAAAGCATAACTTAAGGAAAAAGAGAGATCAAAGATGTACCCTCAAAAAGAAGAGGGTAGGCAGCGCGTATACTGTCCTCGGTTTCCCAAGTCGCGTCTTCCTCAGCATCGCTCCACTGAACTTTAACGAGTTTGACTTCGCGGTTGCGTAGCCTTTTCACTTCAGTTCCTAAGATGCGGGTTGGAACTTTCCTCACAGTTGCTTCACGTTCCACTTCGGCTTCTTCTAGAATGCTAGGTTCCACCACTTCCGCAGACTCATGCAAACACTTCCGGAGGTGAGAAACATGAAAGACGTTGTGAACTCCGGCCAGTCTCTCGGGTAGCTCTAATCTATAGGCCATCTTCCCAACCTTCTCGATGATAGGAAACGGTCCTACAAATCTAGGTGCTAGCTTTCCCGTGGATCCAAAGCGAACGATGTTCCTTAAAGGAGATACCTTAAGAAAAACCCTGTACCCAACCTCAAACTCAAGGTCGGTCCTTCTTTTGTCGGCGTAGGATTTCTGTCTGTCTTGGGCAGTCTTCATTCTCCTACGTATCAAGTCCACTTTCTCCGAAGTCTCTCGAATCATGTCTGGCCCAAGTATAAGCTTATCTGTAGACTCCCACCAACAAGTTGGTGATTTGCACGGTCTTCCATACAAGGCTTCGAAGGGTGCCATGCCTATGGTAGCTTGGTAACTGTTGTTGTAGGCAAATTCTACTAAAGGAAGGTGATCCTCCCACGTCCCTCCAAAGTCAAGAACGCAAAGTCTTAAAAGATCCTCCAAAACTCTATTCACCCTTTCCGTCTGGTCATCGGTTTGGGGGTGATAGGCCGTGCTCAAACATAACTGTGTGCCTATAGCTTCTTGCAGACTCCGCCAAAACTCACTTGTGAAGATAGGGTCTCGGTCACTAACAATGCTGGAGGGTATCCCATGGAGTCAAACTATTTCCTTGAGATAAAGAGATGCTAAAGATGCGGCAGTCCTTCTACTCTTGATAGGTATAAAGTGGGCGCTTTTAGTAAGCCTATCCACTATTACCCAAATGCTAGTGTTGCCTCTTCTCGACCTAGGCAGTCCATCAATGAAGTCCATTGAAATGTTATCCCACTTCCACTGTGGGACCTCTAAAGGATGAAGTAGTCCTCCAGGCTTTTTCTGTTCCGCCTTGACCTGTTGGCAGGTCATGCACTTGGAAACGAAATCTGCCACGTCTTGCTTCATGCCGCTCCAAAAGAAAGTCCTTTTTATATCCTTATACATCTTATTACCGCCAAGGTGTATAGTCATCTTGGAATGATGCGCTTCCTCGAGAAACTTCTTTGTCAACTCCCTTGCTTGTGGGACGCATAATCTTCCATCTCGCCTCAACCAACCCTTATCATCGATGGCGTACCTACTGAGGTGACTAGCAGTCTCACCCCTAATAAGTTTATCAATCACATCAACAAGCTGAGGGTCTTCACGTTGTGCAGCCCCTATTGAGTCCAAGAGAGTAGGGCATACTTCGAGAGATGCTAACAAACCCAGTACAAAATCTGAGGAGGGCCTAAAGTTAAAACTGGCTATATACTCCAAGATTTGCCTTTCCACAAAGAGCGGGCTTAAGGTCAGTTTCTTTCGGCTCAACGCGTCTGCTACCACGTTGCCTTTTCCGGGAGTATAGGAAATTTCAAAGTCATACGAGGCAAGAAATTCCATCCATCTTTGCTGCCTCAAGTTAAGATCCTTCTGCGAGAAGAGATATTTCAACGATTTATGGTCAGTGTATAATTCGAACTTCTCACCTAGGAGATAATGGCGCCAAGACTTCAGTGCAAAGACGATGGCGGCTAACTCAAGATCGTGGGTTGGGTAGTTCTTTTCATGAACTTTCAATTGTCTTCCGCCATAAGCTACTACCCTTCCTTCTTGCATTAGAACAGCGCCTAGTCCTGTTCCATATGCATCCGTGTATACTGTGAACATTTTGCTTCCATCTGGCAAGGTCAGAACTGGGGCTGTTGTGAGAGCCCTTTTTAATCGTTGGAAAGCAAACTCGCAGTCCAAATCCCAAGTGAACGCCAGATTCTTCTTTGTTAGCCTTTTGAGTGGGGCTGAGATTTTCGCGAAATCCCTAATAAACTTTCGGTAAAACCCGGCTAGCCCAAGAAAGCTTCGAACTTCGGTTGCATTTCTTGGTGTCTTCCAATTTTGTGCTGCCACCACTTTCGCAAGGTCCACAGCCAACCCCTCTTTGGACACTATATGCCCCAAAAATCTTACCTCCTTTCTCCAAAAGTGACACTTGGAGAATTTGGCTTTTAGCTGATGTGAACGGAAAGTTTCCATGATTTCTTTCAGATGCTGAGCATGCTCTTCCTCATTCTTTGAAAAGATTAAGATATCATCTACGAAGACAACCACAAATTTGTTGAGGAATTCTCTGAACACCCTGCTCATTAGGTCTACGAAATAAGCGGGTGCATTTGTCAAGCCGAAAGGCATGACAAGCCACTCGAAGAAACCGTCTGGGTTTCTGAACGTCGTCTTATCAATGCTAGCTTCAGCTACTCTTAGCTGATGGAACCCAGTTGCCAGATCGAGTTGGGAGAAGACCGACGCTCCTACAAGCTGATCAAACAAATCGTCGATTCGGGGAAGAGGGTGTCTATTTTTCTTGGTCAATTTGTTTAACTCCCTATAGTTGACGCAAAGGCGAAGCGAACCGTCCGCTTTGGTTGCGAACACCACTGGAGCACCCCATTCCGAAATGCTCCGTCTAATGAACCCCTTTTCGAGAAGTTCTTTAACCTGCTTACTGAGCTCCTTTCTCTCCTTTGGAGCCATGTGTCTGACAGGTAAAGCTACAGGCTTTGTATTATCCATAAGATATATGCGGAAGTCTATTTCCCGCCTCGGAGGTAAGCCTTTCACCTCCTCAAAGACATCCGGATATTCCTGGACTACTCTAACTGATTGCAAATTCTCATCAGAAGCATCAAGCGACTCTAGATAACTAAGCATAACAGCATTCAAGGGATTACAAGAAATTTCTAGAGTGTTACCAAGCCGAGTCAAGAGTCTGACTACTCTTTTCTCACAATCAAGGATGGCCCCATTACTGGATAACCAGTCCATGCCTAAGATCAAACCATATCCCGAGAAGCCCAAGACAAAGGCATTACAACTAAACTCAATGCTGAGAATAGAGATTTTCAAACCCAAACAAACCATTGACAAGTAAGCGGAGCCCCCAATTGGATTTGAAACTACTAAGGGATCTTCTACCATACTAATTTTAGATGCAGAGATTCTACTAAGGCAGATGAAATAAAAGAGTGTGATGCGCCAAAGTCAAAAAGTGTGCGAACTGGGTGATCATAAAGATAAACCACACTTTCTACAGAAATATTACTACCTCGTTCCTGCTGAGGTGCCACTAGCGCATGAACCTGACCCCCTGAAGTGGTTCCGGCTTTCTGTCCCTGCCCTTTCTTCTTTGGGCAGTCCTTAGCTTGGTGTCCAGTTTCTCCACAATGGAAGCAACCACCCATCTTCGCCTTCCTTTTCCGGCAGTCTTTTGATATATGTCCCATAATGCCACAGAAATTGCACCTTCTCCTCTCTCGGGGCTTATTGTTCTTCCCTCCTTTCTTGAAGTCTGTTTTCTTTATTTGTAGACCCTCTTTCTTCTCTTCCACCTTAGTTTTTTTCTTGCCGTGGTCTTCCTCGTGTAGCAACGCCATGTCCACCAAGCTTTCATAAGTCGCTCCCGTGGATACATGGGTCATGGCAAGGCTGTGTAGAGGCTCATTCAAACCCTTGACGAAGCGAAGTGCCTTCTTGTGTTGGGTGTTTACTAAGTCTAGCCCAAATCTGGCCAGCTAATTAAACTGATTAACATACTCCCTGATTGTCATACTTCCATGTTTCAGAGTTAGAAACTTCTCCATTTGCAGGCTTCTTTCGGCTTGGGAGAGGAATTTCATCTCAAACTTTGTCCTGAAGTCTTCCCATGTTTCCACTGCCCTCTGAGCATTGGTAATTTCCCACCTATAGTAAGCTTCATCTTTAAGTAACCATACTGCTAGCTGTATCTTTTGCATGTCATCAACTCCGAAGATGACAAACAGATCCTCAGTCTCCTTTAGCCAGTTTCTTGCTCCTACAAAGGATTCTGTCCCATAAAAGTCTTTTCCACCCATTGCCTTGAAGTCTCTGCATGTTTTTGCGAAGGCATTTCCATGTGGAGGAGGAGGAGGAACCGCGACCACTGGAGGAGGGATGTCTGCTGGGCCCGCGCCATTGGCCCTTGCTTCTAAATACCTCCTAAACCAGCCGGGTATTGGTACTCCTTCAGGAAGGTTAAGGTCTCCAGACATGCTGAAACAGAAAGGAAAGATTCAAAACGAAGGATAGAGATAGATAGTGCATATGGCTTTGGGGGATTATGTCTTTTAAAATATAACACTTTTTCTTGAAAAAAAATACTTCTTTAAAATTTCTTTTTGAAAACAATTTCAAAAACTTTTATCTTGTCTGGTAAACCTATGCTCTGATACCAAGTGAAACACCCCACCTCCGTTAAGATCACTCACAAAGGGAATGCCTTAACTTTGGTGGATGTTTATAAGTAAAAGCCACAGATAAACCCAAGACAGATATAAATACACATATTTTAAACAGCGGAAACCAAACAGACTTTTATTTCATCAATACGTGTTCAAACAAAACATTCCATTATTGTCTCAAAATACTTCCAACATTACAGCCTCATTACTATCTTGATTTTTAAAGAAGCATAAAACATAAATAAAGTGACAAAAATCCCCATAGTGATATCCAAAGCCATAATCCGAGCAAAAGAGATCCAAATCATACATCTACGTTCTTGGAGCTTGTAAAGAGTCTGACTGAGCTTAGCTGTTTCCTCCCTGTGGACCTGGGGGGGGAACGAAAGAAAAGAAGACGAAAAGAAAATAGAGTCAGACATAAAGCCTGAGTAAATCTAGTAATTCTTCAGTATGTGAATAAGAAAAGGGCATGATATATATAAACTGAAAACAGGAAAGTGTCACAAGCTAAGGAAGTGTCGAATGTATTATTGCACACATACTATATCTCTGCACCTACTTGAGCTTACTTTAACTGGCACCCCATGCTGAGGGTGAAGTGATCCCCATTTTTATTTAAAGATCGGCTCCTACTCGCGTAAACATGTGTCATACGACCCCCAAAAATTGTAGATACCTATGCTGGTCCCACCATGGGGTGTATCAAGACCCATGGTGGCGGCCACGACACAAATTCTAGAAGGCATAGGTTATACTACTGGTGCCCCCAGAGCCCTGTTTGTCTGCTCCGGAGTGTGTGCACGCCCGCATCCCGTTAGAACCTACATTGTTGCACCCACCGCCGTCGCTTTGACCGCTTACAATCAGCCCAGTAATCGTGCCCCACCCTACCTAGTTTCAGGGTACCATGATACCTAACTCGGGTTATTGCTGAAACGGGTCCCTCGTTACCATGATTTTCTAGTCAAATATGTTAAGTGGTTAAGTGTCTGTATTTATCTAACTCCACCCATCCATTCTTGTTAACATGTTGAATTTGGTTAAGTGTTATAGTTGACTTAACCCTACCATCTGTCCTTAGCCTCTTAGAGCACCAGACCACTCACATTAGACAGGTATTGCTACGGTTACTGGATGTGTCGGTCGGTTCCGGGCAGGTTTACATCGTAGCTCAGTCTAACCTCGGGTCATTATTGGGCTCAATGCTTAACCACCCACATTGGATAGGTATTGTTATGACTACTGGACAGTCGGGCGGGTCCAGGCAGGTTTACATCACAACTCAATCCAACCTCGGGTTAAGCATATCGTGTTTTCTAAATTTACGGGTGTTACACTCATGGTGGGCACGTTGAAGCTTGATTCGTACTTTCCTGGTTGAAGTGCTGAAAGCAATGCTTAGCTTTGTTTCTCTTTCATATGGCATTTTGGATTGGGGATTATGGTTTTAAAAATTATGTACTCTGATGGCTTTTGTACAAGACTGATATATGTACTTGGTTTTGGTGCAATGAATTTGAAGATGTAACCAAACTTATTTCTGTTTCCGCTGCAATAAAGTTATAAAATTTTCAAGTACTATTTTATGTATTTGTCTTGTAATATTTTGTTTTGTTTACTTATAACGTTCCACGAAACTTAATTCATTCCCTTTGTGAGTGACATTAACGGACGTGGGGTGTTACAATATATGAATTTACATAGATGCGATTTCATAATGCAAGAAAATTAGCATAGTTTTGGATAAAAATGACCGAAGTATAAATCATAATGAAATGGTATAAAATTGATTTCAAAGGTTAAAATATAGTGTAAGTGAATCAAAAAACTCAATTACTGGATTTATAAAGATATGTTTTAAGAGATATGAATTATTAAGTGAAGAACGAAAAAAAACAAATTGTTTTGCATAATGATATGAATTATATTGAAATATAAATATTCAAGTTAGTGTAAAGAGATAAAAAGAATGAAACATTTAAATAGGAACACATGACCTACATGAGAAGGCTCTATAAAGGGGGTTGCCAATCCTATCTCACATATATAAAAAATATAAGAGTATTTGGAAAATATAAAATTATATATCAGGCTGTATCAATATATTATTTTGAGCTGATAATGATTTCTAAAGGTATTTGAAAATATATGTGAAAATGTTATTATTTTTGTTTTTAAAAACTAGTTCTGAAAACACCAATTTATACAATAATTTTGAAACAATTTCCATTTAAACTCTTTGATAAGATGAAAGTCAAAAGCTAATAGAGAAATGTATACAAAAAAAGATCAAGAACCGAATCAAAAACGAGTGAGAAACAAGCAAAACAAAAACTGAAACAACTATATATATATGTATATATATATATATATATATAAACTGTCCATTTCAACTAGCCACCACAGGTGCAGTGATGGGGAATATTTTAATATAGTTTGCTTACAAATAAAGGCAAATTAAAGGGAGCTTTGTCCAGGGTTCTTCTAAGTATTCGAGCAATGTTTAGGCTACGTTTATGGACTAGAATTCCATGTCTGAATTGGTTGGTTGTTTGAATACCACAAGCCTTATTTTCCATTTGTACATTTAAAGTTAAAAAAGAAAACCCAAACATAAGCCTAAATTAAGCCACAATAATATATAATTAATTAAAGGCACATACTAGATTCTCTATGTATTTAGCTTAACTAAAGTGGTAGAGGGCATACCCTACCTCAAGCGACAATGCTTGCTAGTAAACGACATCACAAACCTTCGTGGGGCAATATTTATGAAATATAAGACTCTGTAATCATCGAATAAGAATAGAGCCAGAACTGGTAGGTAGTCATGAGTTGTAATGTTGTTAGCTGCAAAACGCAATGAATTTAGCAGAGTTCATGACTAGTCCTTTTTTTTTTTTTTGGTGATATGGCTATACCAGCGAGTATGAATATAGTCATCTCATATGACCATATAAAAGTTTGTGAAATGAATTGTATATCAGATTTAATATATGTGGAATATGAACTACAAGTACAACGATAACATGAATTGATATCGAATTGGGTATAAGTTGAACATGAATTGAAATGTATAGTGATATGTTGATTTATCATTTTTGATCACGTTAAGTTATGAAACAGTGAATGTTGAAGCTAGTTCAACTCAAACTTTGTTTTGACCTGCCTTTCCCTAATGTTTCCTTTGGTTATGATATGTAATAGGTTAATGGAGACAGGTTGGATAGTGGTGACATCAAAGATTTAGGCGAAGAAGGCGTGTTCTGCATTTTAATATCAATATGTGATGGTATGTACATATTCAAGACTCGTCGTATGGGTTGGAATTGCTTTTGTACATATCAGTGATATGTGAAAACTATGTTTTTTTTCTTTTCTTTTTGAAATGATAGTGTTATTCAACTATTATATTTTGTATTTCTTCTTGTGTGAGTTATGAATGAAAATAGATAGTTTTTGTCTTCTTAAGTCAGTACCAAATGATTTGTTGTTTCTTTGGTCAAAATTGTTGTTTTATGTCCCAAACCAAATATCGAGAATGTGGTTGTGTGACAATTGCAGGATTTGAATATTTGACTTCGCAGAAAGCAATACAACGCATTAACCACTGCGCTTTAAAAAAAAAAAAAAAAAAAAAAAAAACTTTTTGTTAACTTTTCGAAAGAGGTATTACAGATTGGTTTTTACAGTAATACACTGTGCATTGTTAAGGAGAATTCAATTTTAGGTGAAAGATGTCATTTTCTACATTATTCGAAAAATTATCATACTATAAAATAATCTGCCTTTTAATATATAAAAAATGGTAAGTATTCCAATGATCTCTATTCAAATTTGACCTTTCTTTTTAACTGCGTCCTTTTGAAAATGATCTCAAATAAACATCACCATGTTTTCTACTTTTTCATTGGAGGACTGCCAATTTTGCTTCGCACAACAGGATTTTTTATTCGAGTTTGTGTTAAAAGGGTTTTACAAATTTTGTCAATTGGTATCCCCTACGAAGGGGGGTCCAAAGGGGCTGACAACCCCCCTAGATGGGGATGCGGGGGCAACAACCCCACCTAATGGAGTTTGACCTGCCCCGTTAGGTTGCAGAGGTCCAAGGGGCAGCGCCCCGTTCGAAACGGTATATTATTTTGGCTGTTAAGTTTAAATTTAAACGACAACGGTAATATTCGTTGGAAAACAGCCATGATCGTTCAGTTCAAAAGAACACCTCGAACAGATGTCTACTTTCTCTATAAATACACATTCCGCCAATACATTAACTTCACTTCCAATTCCAATTTTGAAGTTATGGAATAATAAGCATCATTCGATAAAAAATTTAGTGTTTTTTCTAGTCTTTGCAATTAATCACAACTTGCACATATAATCTTCATTATATTCTGTGTGATAAAGGAGGGGAAAAACATTTTTAAAAGATAGCGATTCATTCGTGTCTTGGAGCGATCAATCTATCTGAAGATCTACAACAATTTGCACAACAATTTTTTTCTTGCTATAATCTTGAAAAATCAGTCCCTCCACTTAAAAAGGAGTCCCTTGTGATAAGTTCATGCGGAAAGAGCATGGAGTAAGGGCTAAGGACAGCATTCATTTCATGCTGGGAAAGGAAAGTATCGTGCCAAACCGCACTCACAAATAGATAGGCTGAGCTACCCTAGTTTAAATCACGTGGTCTCTCACGCGTGTGGCACGCCAGTCACGCGGATGGACCCCACTCTTTCTTTTCTCAGACAGGCCAAACTTGAAGCCATACAGTTTGCAGTTCACACCCGTAACCACAGGAAAAGCGGCCGGCCTAATTGAATAATAATGCCACACATTATATTGTCGTTTCTAACATTGTCCATCGTTTCTCCGTGAAAAATGGAAGATCATATTACACCCTTCTGATCAAAACTTCAGTGATAACAGAAAAAAAAAAAAAAAATAGAAGTAATTTCTTACAACTCTATCGATTAAGAATGAAAAGCATGGTTTAAGTTACTCTTGCACCAGCGAATAAACTGAGGATTGAAATTTCTATGAATGATGGACATATAACAATGTTTATTAGTTTTTCAAAAAATGTACTGCTAAAGACACCCAAGTTTACATCTTCTAATACCACGTATAAAAATAATAAATACAATAAATTTTATATATTTTCAACTATGAAACACATTTCACACGGCAATCAACCATCATGGAAAATCGTTTTGCACAACGAACAACCACCAACCAACATCGTTTTACACGAACATGAACCATCGAACTAGTATGGTTCATCGTGGAAATGGTGTTGGTCGACGATTGTTCACCGTGTGGAATAAGATCGAAAATGATGTATTTAAAGCCCATTAAAATATTTGGTATTAGGAAAAATATAATATAAAATTCCATGGTATTTTTTAGTAATGGTATTAAAAAGATTAAAACGAGATGCTCATGACCAGGGGAAATAAAACAAGCAGGTACAAAAGCCTAGAGTGTAAATCTATGATTCAATTGCCATGCATGATGCATGTTCAGTTTACAACATCAGTTAAGAATGAGTTTTCAATCCAAAAATAAAAATAAAAAGTCACATAAATTATGCTCATACCGTTTTCCCTAGCAGAAGCTTGTTTTCTTTATGTGATATGATAAGAATGTTTTTGTCATGCAATTTGCACTGCAAAGTTTCATCTCTCTTGCCGCTTCTCAACCCAACAACACGTTTCTTTTTCTTTTCTTTATTTCTGCAAAAGAAAATGCTTCATGAGACTGCTAAGGTAACCAAGTATGTTTATTTCGAAAATTTAGATAAACTTTGGTACAAAACGTATCGTAGGGATTCAGTGCAGAAGTTTATTTAAAGCGTAATATAATGATGAGGTATGAATCAGTTTGTCTCTCTCCCAGTCTTTTAGCTGTTAAAGTAAAGCAATGAAAATGAAAGGAGAGATAAAATCACAGGTTTCCCTTTTCACATATTGGGTAAAATTAAAGGTTGGGTGTACTGCTTCAAATATCAAATACAAGATGTTCAAATACAAGATAAACACGCATTATATCAAATACTGTGGGGAAATGCGGCTTTCATTACTCCAAAAAATTCCCTAGTGTAATCGAATAAGAATATTGTGCAAATATATATATATATATATATATATATATATATATATATATATATATATATATATATATATATATAAAAAAAAACAAAAACGTTACTTTTGGTCAGTATTTGCTTTCCTTCTAGGATCAAGAGAGGAAAAGAAAAGCTAAAATTCAATATATTATAAATAAATAAATGGACAAAGAAATGAACAGATTAAGTTATATAAGAACTTAAAGATAACAACTATATGAAGTGATAACAACGTGCATATAATTAAAGTAAGGTTAATATTACAATAACTATAAGGAACCGGAAACATAAAGGCTTATTTGTGCAAACATCATATAACTTCTTTTTGTCATATTTAAACAACTCGACTATTTTATGGACCAAGGAAAAAATATTTTGATTTCTTCCTAAAAAAATGCTATATTTTAACAGGAGCTAATGTCAAAAACAAATACAGAATCATTGTTAAGCATCACCGGGACAGTTACAAAGCAGACTTATCCAAAAGGAAAAACTAAAGAAAAGCTATTAGAAAAAACAGGAAACTGCAAAATGAAATCCAAAAGAAGAGCAAAGAAGAAGCAAGAACCTGCAAAAACCCTTTCAAAGGAAGCAATCATCATCCGCTACTAAAAACTACGCAATCATGAATCACCACAGTTCAGCCCCGCAAAAGCGTTTCACTTACTCTTTATATCAACCTTACACTCACCTCCTCTCTCTCCCACACTCAACAGCGCCACAATGTCCATCGCTCTCCTCTTCGTTATGGTCACCTCCTTCTTCCTACTCCTCACTCCAACTTTCAACCTGCCTCTTCATCACCTAGCTCTTCTTTCTCTAAAATCATCGTTAATCGATCCTTTGAATTCACTGTCTTCTTGGTCTGACTCACAACCCTTCTGTTCATGGTCGGGTGTAACATGCGTCATACATACAAACTGTTCTCATATAGCTCATCTTGATATATCTAACAGGAATTTATCTGGTTTCATATCTCCACATATTCGTCTTCTTTACAGTACTTTAACACACCTTAACATATCCAGAAACTCCTTCTCAGGTCAGTTTCCTGATTCAGTATTCAACCTCAGAAATTTAGAATCACTTGATTTAAGTCACAATGACTTCAACTCCGTGTTGCCTGAATCAGTTTCAAACTTGAAGAAACTGAGTTATTTCAATGCATATAGCAATAGTTTTGTCGGTGCATTGCCTAGAGGCATATCTGATATGAAGCTTTTGCAGTATCTGAATCTTGGTGGAAGCTACTTCAATGGCAGCATTCCTGAGGAAATATGTAATAAATTGTCCAAATTACAGTATCTGCATTTGGCAGGAAATTTACTTATTGGAAGATTGCCACGACAGATTGGTAACCTTACTTCCTTGCAGCATTTAGAAATTGGATATAATATGTACTACGGTGAATTGCCAAAAGAGATTGGCAATTTGCAAGAACTTAAATACTTGGACTTGTCTTCCTCAAATTTATCTGGAACCATCCCAAGTGAGTTCGGAAAACTTGGAAACTTGGAGTCCATGTTCATCTTTAAAAACCAAATATATGGAGAAATTCCATTGAGTTTTTCGTATTTGAAGAGTTTGAAGGCAATTGATTTATCAGATAACAGAATATCTGGCTCTATTCCAGAAGGATTTTCAAGTTTGATGAATCTAATGCTAATCAGTTTAATGAATAACAACATCAGTGGAGATATTCCAACTGGTATTGGAAATCTTCAGAATCTGCAGGCATTGCTGCTGTGGAACAACTCACTGACTGGAAATTTACCAGCAAATTTAGGATCAGCTTCAAAATTAGAAAAACTGGATGTATCATCAAACGCTTTATCTGGTCCAATTCCTATTGATCTATGCAAAGGTAACAAACTATCCAGGTTAATCCTCTTTTCAAACAAGTTCAATTCAAATATTCCAGAAAATCTAGCAAATTGCTCTTCATTATGGCGAGTACGTATACAATCTAATAGGATATATGGCAAGATTCCTTTTGGCTTAGGATTTTTGCCAAATCTAACCTTTTTAGATGCAAGTGACAATAACATGACAGGCGAAGTACCTTCAGATTTACAACATGCACAAAAGCTTCAGTATTTGAATATTTCAAACAATCCGTTACAAACTACATTGCCTAAACAATTTTGGAAAATGCCCAACATACAAGTGTTTTCTGCCAGTTCCTGCAAACTGTATGGAGCTGTTCCGAACTTCAAGTACGGATGTGAAAATCTTTATAAGTTGGAGCTTGAGAACAATGGATTAGCTGGGTCAATTCCAGCTGACATAGGAACATGTCAGAAGTTACTAAGTCTGAACATAAATAGAAACAAGCTAACAGGTTCAATACCCCATGAAATATCTAAACTGCCGATGATCACAGACGTTGATTTGTCATTCAACAATCTTAGCGGTAAAATTCCACTTGATCTTGTAAAAACTAGAACATTGGAGAACTTTAATGTATCCTACAACCAGTTGATTGGAAGGATCAACTTAAATAATTTTAAAAGTTCATCCTTTACGGGAAACAAAGGATTATGTGGTGAGGTAGTTGGAGTTTTATGTGCCAACGGAGATGTAATGAAGGACGGACAATCTTTAGGGAAGTCTGTTGTGGTTGTATGGGTTGTCGTGATGGCGGTTGGGGTGAGTACTTTGGTAATTTTGGTTACAGCAAGGTGGGCAAAGGGAAGGAAAGAAGATAATGCCATAGGTGCAAAGATGACATGGAAGATGACGACATTCCAGAAATTGAGCTTTACTGCAGAAGATGTGGCGGTAGCCGTGGAGGAAAGTGAATGGATCTTAGGTATGGGAGCTAGTGGGACTGTCTACAGAGTAGAGATGCCAAGTAAGTGAATTTCTCTAGTATATTCATCATTCTTCATTTCAAATATACTATCGATTAAGGGAATCCCGATGAGATATCATACTGGTATATGCTGCCCAACAGATGTTTTAGGGTAGCAAGATCCCTTTTCTTACTATTTGCTAGCGAGTCGTTGTTCATTGACACTTAACTGTCACTCATCCAGTGTTCAGGACATTGAATTAGCCAATGGACCGATCAAAAAAATTATTTTCTAGAGCACTAATTGTTGTTATATAACCTATTGAGGGTATGGGTGAGTGTGCAAAATGCCACATAGATTGGTACTCTAATGTTTTCTACTACCATTAGGGTTGCTCTAAAATAGAACACGTTTTGTAAGTCGCAACACTAAATGCATAATATGAGCAGGTGGTGAGATCATAGCAGTTAAGAAGCTGTGGGGAAAGCAAAAGGGTTCAAAAATCAGAAAGCTTGCCGGGGTATTATCAGAAGTTGAGGTATTAGGATCAGTAAGACACCGAAATATAGTAAGGCTTCTAGGCTATTGCAGTAACAAAGAAACTACTATGCTACTGTACGAATACATGCCTAATGGTAGCTTGGAAGATTTTCTGCATCGAAAAGGAGATGGTAAAATAGTAAGTGATTGGGGGACTAGGCACCGGTTAGCAGTAGGTATAGCAGAAGGAATTTGCTATTTGCACCACGATTGTCATCCGGTCATCATTCATCGTGATTTGAAACCTAGCAACATATTGTTGGATGAAGAGATGGAGTCTAAAATTGCTGATTTTGGGGTCGCAAAGTTGGTATACGGTTCTAATCCAGTGATGTCTGCAGTTGCTGGATCATACGGATACATAGCTCCAGGTAAACAATTTAATTCAGTAACCACAACAGTGGTATTCTTTTTAAAAAGAAAGTTCGTTGTTAAACACACATAAATCACCTCTTTCTAATATCATGTCCTAAAAACCAATAAAAGACATGCACTTCTTCATATTAGCAGGGTATGACCAAGGCTGCTAAACTGCTGGTATTTGAAAGGATAAAAATCATTTTATTTTAATTTATCATTATAAAAGTAAGGGAAACTACTAGTGCCCTTAGCAACCTGCAATAAATATATATTAATTTCACATTCTGGACAATTTTATAAGAACATTAAATTTGAACACCATAGCGGAGCGATTTCTCAACAGAAAATGAACATCTAACTGTTGTTAATAAAACTAGTTTGTTATAAGATGTGACCAAAAGTCAGTTATTTCAATGCACAAATACAGAATATGCATACACACTACAAGTGGATCAGAAAAGTGACGTTTACAGTTTCGGTGTTGTGCTTTTGGAGATTGTAACTGGTCGAAGAGCAGTGGAAACCGAGTTTGGTGAAGGTAATAACATAGTAAATTGGGTAAGGGAGAAACTACTGAAGGAAGAAAAAGGAAAAGTAGAAAGAGTGTTGGACTCTGAAATAGTTGGTGTAGCTCGCTGTAATGAAGTGAGGGAGGAGATGATTCTTTTCCTTCGTGTAGCGCTGCTCTGCACAGCTCAAAAATCTTCAGACAGGCCGACCATGAGAGATGTTGTTTCCATGCTTCAAGTGGCAAGCTTTCACAAAGGAATGGAAATGGGGAAGGAGAAAAAGAGTGGGAGGGAAAATGGTGGCAAGACCTATGTTTAGCTGAAGGTATATTTTCTGTGAAGCAATTAGGATTTATGCATTATGATGGGTGTTTATTTTATATTTTATTATTTGTTTTTATTTATGAGATTTGGTTTTTGGTTCCCTTTATGTTTCTCTTGCTCCTCTAATCAATATAAGATGCTTGTAAGTTACAATAGAAAGCAATAAAGCACGGTACTCCTGTTTGGCAAAGAGAAGATTATGAAAATTGCTGAATAAATCCAACTATACAGAGAATTAAAACCATCGTAATATATTTTGACACCAGATCTTCACAAATATGCATGTCTATCTTAGCAGTTTTACTTTCACAGAATAATCTAAACTAATTTTCATGGATGAGCAGAAAATTTTGAACCTGCTAGTTTTCTATTTATGGGTTTGGGTTTAACTATTGATTTGGCTCACTCCAATTAGATTAAATACATACCATGCAGGGCCGGCCCAAGGGGTAGGCAACCAAGGCCACCGCCTAGGGCAACCCCGCCGGAGGTGGTGGATGGGGCATCAAAATGTTTTATATGCTTTTGAAATTAACTATATATGCCTACAGCAGGGCATCAAATTGCAGGAGAAATCTGTAGACAAGGGGTTGTTCTTGCGCATGAGTCCCTGATGACCAGGGTTCAATTCCTGACAGTGAAAATTTTCCACCTCGCAACGTTTCTCTTTTTCCCATGGGTAATGCTGCCTAGGGCATGCAACTAGCTAGGGCCGGCACTGATACCATGCATAATAACCTAGTTAAATTGTTTTCCTACCCTTGTCGTATTGTATACAAACTTGTAATTAGATCAAAACATACCATGCATCATAAACTAACCATGCTGTATCATATACAAACTTGTGCATGTGCTTCTAAATACTAATATAGGTGTAGCCTCATATTCCTATATTTTCATTACTACGTTATTACTTCACGCCATTGGTACTGATGATAAAATAAAGGCTAGTTCTATTCAAAGATTAAGAAAATCTCCGATCATACATATATGTATGGTACTGATTAAGCTTTTCTTCTTCTTCTTATTCTTAGAGAGCATCTACAGCGGCTCTGGCCACTGATCTGCTGAAAAATGTGGAGTATTCCACTTTTTTTTCTCACATTCTTGCAGCAGCGTGGTTTTGAGCATGGAGAATAAAAGTGGGAATTTGTACTATTTTTGAACGCCGAGTTCCTAAACTGTTTTCAGAAAACCGCTTAGGAAAAATGCTTTCTAAAGCCCATTAACCAACATAAACTGCATTTTGATTTTATCAATGGTTTTCTGAATGTCTGATTATAAACTTTTTCTCAGAAAAAAGATAGGCTAATATTTCCCACTGGACTGCTGGATGAGTATATAGGAGGAATCCGAGCTTCTTTTTAGTCTTCCCACACTAAAATGCTCACCCTTGATATTCTCTAATTACAATGCCAACGCTTTTTCCATTAAAGTCTTACGAAGTTAATTAATTTACCGATGAAATCACATATATCAGCTAAGACCGCTTTCACGGATGATCCGTATTTTCTAAATTAAAGTTGCTTTTGTCAACAATGAAAAAAGTTAAAATAAACAAATAAGGATGTTGCAATATTTGTTGGATTATTAATTATATTTACCACTGCTTTTTTCATTTTTAAGGATATGGGTTTCAAAAGAAGGCAATGAAGGACGATGGTTGGGTAATTTTTGTATTTAAAAAAAAAGCCAGTGTATGGTAAGTAATATGTATCCTAATTTGTCTAATTATTCAAATTTGGGTTTATGAATAGGGTCAAAACATCCCAAACTAACAAGAATCCCGAAGAGCAAAGATGTTACGCACATAACATCCAATTAATTAAAGGCAAATTCTATTCGGACCCAGAGAATTCCTTAGTAGCCCCCCGTTTTTATGAAAAAAATCAAGGACGAAAGTGCCTTTTTCAGTTATATTTTTTTTTTAATTTTCAGACTACCTCGTAGGGCCACTACGTGGTTTGTAAGGAAACCACGTAGGAGCACTACGTGGTATGCTACAAAACCACGTAGGGCCCGTACGTGGTTTTGAAGCATACCACGTAGTGCTCCTACGTGGTTTCCTTACAAACCACGTAGAGCTCTTACGATGAAGGGTATTTTCGGTTTTTTTTTTATTTCATGAGGGGCTACTCAGCCAAACAGTGGGTATACTTGATTTTTCATATTTTTTGGGGCTACTAAGGAAGTACTTGGGTTCGAATAGAATTTGCCTTAATTAAATGATATATAGTGAGCAAATACCGTGTGTAACCTATAATGAATGCTAGATAATTCACAAAGCAATGTATGAACAATTCGTTCAAAACGCATATAATCTCAGATTCTCGATCCACTTCTTAATATTTAACCCTAGAAGTCTCGACTGAAAATAAAATTACAACAGTTTTACAGTTCGACCTCAGATAAAATAGTTATCCAAAACAAATGAAACTCGATGAAAATTACCAAATCTCCCAGACGAATTCATTCTTTATCAGCGCCTATGTATGATTGGTTGAGCTTGCGCAGCGGTGCCTCAAAAGTTCCCGGGTTGGACCTTCCAGTTCTCGTATTTTGCCTGGTCATTGGAAACCTTGTAATAAGAGGAAACACAATTAAGGCGGGAATCAGGGAGCGAAGAGGAGGAAACAAATATAACTTCGGAAAGCAGAACATTTTGACTTCGAAAGTTTTCCAAATAGATTATTTGACAGCAGTGAAATATGCATGAAATCACTTCGCCACCTCTCAAATCGAGTTTCGGCTTCCAAGTTCTCTCCTTAGTTTTGTTCGTCTCGTTATTTTATTATTAGGGCATCTCCATTTGGAAATCAGAATTTCTGAAATCTGCACCCGTTTTTGCCTTCAACAGTGATTGAAAATGTCTCTCTGATCTGAAATTGAGGAGAATAGTTCTGGAATCCCCAAACTTGTTACGCGGTTGTTGAACCACCGCGCAGACCTAAACGCTTGTTCAACAAGCGCGTAAAGCACAACGGCTTTATTCCCTACGCGCTTGTTGAACAGCCGCGTAGAGCGTTTTCAACGTCTCAATTTGGTAACTGTTATATTTTTAACCTTAGAAATACACAACCCCTCTATTTTCATCCACACCAACTCATCTTCTACCCTATCTTCTTCCACATCAACTCATCTTCAACCACTTCTATTTAAAAAAATGATTACTGATTTTGATGTCGATGCCGCAAGAATGAGCTTTGAAACTTTTGATTTACAAGATCTAGGCCAACCGTTTGGTGGAATGCTAACTACTTCAAGTTGAAGTGCTAATGAAGACTATGATCTTTACTACATCTACTGTTCGCTTTCGCTAGATCCTGTCCGTGGTGCCGATCAAAGTGGGGAAACATTTTGGGGTAGAATCACTAATGCATACAACAGGAAGAACATGGATCGGAATAGAAGTGTAGCTTCCATCAAAGGTCGTTATTGTAAGATTAATCGTCAAACGCAAATCTTTGATTCGTAAATGTTCAAGCTGAAGCAGAGTAACCCAAGCGGATTTGGAAGTGACACTCATATGGTAAAAAATGTGTATTAACTTTTTTTTTTGTACTTTACATTTTAGCGTTGTAGTAAAAGCTTCATATTATTGATGCAGAGACTGTCCACAAACAAGTTATTCAAACAAATATATAAACCAGATAGTAAACAAGGACCTCATTTCTATCAGTTCATGCATGTGTATGACCTACTGGTTAATCATGTGAAATGGAAATCTTCACTGCAGAAAACAGTCCAAGACGTCCAATCAAGCGGTAGTCGTGCGAAAGCTACAAGATTTGGAGACAGTTGTAGTCCGAGAGATTCGCAGGACAGTGCAACTATGGGTTTAGAAGAAGATGATCACCTTACTGCTGACCGATATGATAGGCCCGAAGGATCCAAGGCGGCAAAGAAAAAACAAGTGGCAGGAGCGAATGAAGGCGAAATCAGAAAACTATTAAAGGAGTCTAACGATATGTATATGAGCGCACTCTAGAGCAGAAGCATTCAACACCAAGAAAGGCTTGACGCAATTCATCAACTTGTTGAGACAAAACGACGAAAGGAAGAAGATGCAGTCATGTTTACGGATATTTCGCAGATGGATGACGTGCAACGCGAGTATACGGAGTATCAGAGATTTGAGATAATGAGGCGAAGAAGAGAAGGAGGTGCATGAATGTAGATAACTTGGACGTAAACTTTAGTTGGCTTTGTATGCGCCAGTTTGGTGTAAGTTTGCATTTTGTTTATATAGCGTAGGAATGGAGTTTGAAATTTAGTTTGGTGTAAGCTGCATTTTGTTTATGTAATGGAGTTTGAAATTATGAAATGGTGTTTGAAATTTAAAATGGCTTTTGAAATGGCGTTTGAAAATGGCGTACTGATAATGGCGTTTGAAAATGGCGTTTGAAAATAGCATTTAAAATTTAAAATTCCAATTTAAAATTTAAAATTTAAAATTCCAATTTAAAATTCCAATTTAAAATTCCAATTTTAAATTTAAAATTCCAATTTAAAATTTAAAATGCCGTTTGAAATTTAAAATGGCGTTCTAAAACGACGTTTGAAAATGGCGTTTGAAATTTAAAATTCCAATTTGAAATGGCATTTGAATTTTAAAATGGAGTTTGAAATTCCATAGCGACCTTTTTAAATTTTAAACTGTACATAACTTTCAATTTATATTATGAAATCTGAATTTTTCACATTCGTTGGAAAGATATAATTAAACAGATTCAAATGTTTTTGGTTTTACTGAAATCCGAATTATATTGAATCCTACACATTCAATTGAAAATTAAAATGTAATTTTCAAACTGCCGCCTCATTTTAAACTCCATTTTAAATTAAAATAAATCATACCAAAATCCATTTTTAATTAAAATAAATCATACCAAACTACCTCGCATAGCAATATGTCAAACCTAAACGTATGTAAATTTGTTGTAAACATGTAACATTAAACAACATTCATGAATAGTAAAATGGTTATACGTAACAAAGTTATAAAATTATACCTGAGGTGTCGCAACAGCAACAGACACTCGGTGTGTAAATGTCGCAGGCAGATCGTGCAATACTCTAAGGCTCGCAGCAGTCACAGTGGCATCTGGTGCGGCATGTACTGGTCCGACATTAGGATCTGTCGGAGGATGGCTGACCCGTCTACCAGACTTAACTTTACGTGGCGGCATTTCGTCGTAGATATTAATAAAAAAAATTAAAAGGAGGGAAATTAAAAAAAAATTATGAACTGAAAAATGAGCATTTCCGCCTGATATAGGCAGAAATATTCAAGCGGTTGTTGAACAACCGCGTAGGCTCTACGCGGTTATTCAACAAACGCGCGCTTTTTTACTTGACGAGCCCTTTTTTAAAAAAGCCACGCGTTTGTTGAACAACCGCGTAGTCACACGCGGTTGTTGAACAACCGCTTGGACCTAAAAACTGTTGTGATTCCCCAATTTTCGGAGTGTGGATAATCGAAATATGAAAATTCACACTCCGGAACAGTTGGAGATGCTCTTAGGGTGCTACTATTCACACCCCTATTTAGATTTTTGGCCACCAAAACTAAAAGCACCCCAAATATTTTAAATTTCCTCTTTTGGCCACCGTCTAAATTAATAAGAAAAAAATGCAGAGGCCACTAGCTCCTTCCACTACATGAACACTTCTTTCCCCCCTTACTTCGTCGATTGTGAAATGATTTACTTTAATTATTCATTTTCATAATCACATTAACAATTTTAATTTTGATAAATGAGTACTTACTTCGTTGGTTGTGAAATATTCGTCAAATCAACATTTACGTCTTTTGAATCATTTGATCGAACATATTGCATCACATTATCACAACCATCATATTTATCATCCAATTTATCATCATTCAAATACTTCAACTATCAAACGACAAAAATAAAAAATTAATGTATCAGTTTGTAAAAGAACATACGTAAGTTATACGGATGAAAATCCTACAAGTCAAAACTTACATTGTAATTCTCTATTACAATGTCGTCAAATTTAATGTTCTCCAAGCTTGAAATCTTCAACAGAGCGGAAAAAATTATCCTAAAACGCAATGGAATACCCTAACATGTTCTATATCATAATAGAAAACAATAAAAATCAAGCAATTCTAACCTCTTTTTTTTATCTTAATCTTCCATCTTTATTGGGCACAAAAGAATATCTGCTTTTGTAAGGGTTAGGGATTGAAATTGTAAAGAAGTATGTGAATAACTTTTTTATAAGGATGCTACTATTCATACCCCGGTCTACACTTTCGGCCACCTTTTTAAATTTAATACAGATGATTATTTATTATATTCTTCTGGCCACCCTATATTATTTCTTCGCTCGGTTATTCATCACCGTACTTCTCCTTAAAAAAACACATGCTTCCTCACAATTTCAAACCATAAGCCCTTACAAAAGCAGATATTCTTTTGTGTCTAGTAGAGATGGAAGATGAAGATAAATAAAAGGTTAAATTTGCTTGTTTTTTTATTGTTTTCTATTATGATATAGAACATGTTGCTAGAATTTTTTTAATGGTTAGGGTTTTCCATTGCGTTTTAGGATATTTTTTCCGCTTTATTGGAAATTTCAAACTTGAAGGATATTAAATTTGATGACGTTGTAATAGAGAATGACATTGTAAGTTTTGACTTTTAGGGTTTTTATTCGTATAACTTACGTATCTTCTTTTACAAATTGATACATTAATTATTATTTTTTATGTCGTTTGATAGTTGGAGTATTTGAATGATGATAAATTGGACGATAAACATGATGGATGTGATAATGTGATGCAAGATGTTCGATCAAATGACTCAAAAGACATAAATGTTGATTGATAAATCATTTTACAACCGACGAAGTGAGTACTCATTTATCAAAATTAAAATTTCTAATGTGGTTATGAAAATGGATTATTAAATTAAATCATTTCACAGCCGACGAAGTAAGGAAGGAAGGAAGCATTCATGTAGAGTAAGGAGTTGGTGGCCTCTGCATTTTCTGTTTATTAATTTAGACGGTGGCCAGAAGAGGAAACTTAAAATATTTGAGGTGCTTTTAGTTTTGGTGACCAGAAGTGTAAATAGGGGTATGAATAGTAGCACCCTTTTTATAATTATTTTTTATTTTAGGAAAAGCATGGTGGTGAATAACCGAGTGAAGAAATAATATATGGTGGCCAGAAGAATATAAAAATAATCATCTGTATTAAATTTATAAAGGTGGCCGGAAGTGTAAACCGGGGTATGAATAGTAGCACCCTATTATTAAAATAGTTTATCACTTACACCTATTTACTAATTCATAATTCTTTCACATCATTTTACATCTTTCCTAGTTTTATATTTTGGTATGGATATTTCAAAGTTGACGCAACTATTTACTAACCGTTAGCTGCTAACATTTTGTATTTAAGTCCACATATTTAAATTAATTACATAATCCATAATTTAAGTAAAAAAATTAATTAATTAATAATTACTTTAAATACTAAAGATGACAAAATCATCCAGTTTTTACTTAATTTTTTAATAATCAGTTAAGTCTCGCTTGGTTTTTTCTCAATATTTAACATTTGTTGTCATATTTTACGGTTAATTACATAATACTAAAACTATTTAAATAACTTTAACAAATTTTTATTCAGTGATTCGCCTAATTAACCACATCAAGGTTAACCATATTTATATTAACCAAAAAAATCAGATAGATAAATACGTTAATCACATATATTATACACAAAAATAACGATCACAAGTTCAAAATTTAACTAATTTACATCAACATATTTACCATGTATTACATTGTAATATTAATGTCAAACGCCAAAATTTTAAATTTATTTAGTTATTTACAATACACTATCTCACTTAACACCATACATTTAAAACAATATGTTTGCATTAATTATGTGATTTTGAATTTAGCAAAAGAATTCAACATATAAATTATTGTTAATTCATCTAATCAACGCTAAGTGTGATATTTTAAAATATATATCATGCTGATACCAACAAAAATGGAAAAATTAGTTTTTTCTTAGTAAATTTATCATAAATTGATGAAAACAATTTTCGCTTTAAGTACCCACATTTTAACATTTCTACAGTTATTTGTTGAATCTCCTCAATTCTTTCATGATATTTTATATTTCAATACATGAAATTTTAAATTCTAACTATTTAAATAATTCTAGAGAATATTTTGTAATGTCCCGTATTTTTTGTAGTCAAATATTTAATTTAATTTATTATTTTAAATATTATATTTGGAATATTAATGGATTTTAATATTTAATTCTTTATTAAAAACGAAGTTTGAACCCAAGAAGGATGGAGGCCTGGGGATCATTAATTTATATAATTTTAATTCTTCCTTGTTAGCCAAATGGATATGGAGGTTTAGATGTCCAGAGATGTCGGCTACTTGGAAGATTATTATTTCCAAATTTTACTATTCAGGGGGTTAGTTTATTTGTTGGTTCTAGTTTTAGTTGGTTTAATAGATTATCTTATTTTTGAAAGTCAGTTTTGAATTATTTTGATTTTTTTAATTTAGGTTGTAAGTTGACTGTTCATTCGGGGAATCTTACTTTCTTTTGGCATGATGCTTGGATTTCTCGTTTACCTCTGAAAATTGAATTTAGCGAGCTTTTTAAGAATAACTGCTTTAAGAATGCTTTGATTAAAGATGTTTATATAAGAGATTTAGATCCCTCTTGGGAATTTTCCTTTAATAATATGTTAGAAGGGCGTATGTTAAGGCAATTAGCCTTACTAAAAGCTAGGTTAGCTTTATATCATTTAGATGAGAATGGTGATTGTATTAGTTGGGGTTTTGATAAGAGTTATGTTTTCTCTATTAAATCTATGTATAATTTTATTGAGTTTTCTGGTGTTTCCTTACACCCTTTTAAGTTCCTTTGGAAATCTAATTCTCCTCCTAAAGCTAAGTTTCTTATGTGGTTGATTATTCATAAGAAGCTTAATACGGTTGAGCTTTTAAGGAAGAAGAATATTATTTTTGATGTAAAATGTTGTTTTTGTAGTCTTTTGGTTGAAGATGTTGATCATTTATTTTCTCTTATAATTTTACCAATTTTATTTTAAATATGGTTTTTAGGGTTTTTGTTTTTGGTTGTTCTAGTTCTTTTAGTAGCTGTGTAGCTTATTGGGATTGTTTTGGATTTGGTATTAATTCTAGGCAGAGATATGTAATGGATTCTTTAGTTACTATCATTTGTTGGTTCATATGGTTGGAGAGGAATCAGAGATTTTTTCATTCTATTTCAGTTTCTGCTGAAAATTTAATCATTAGGATTGTTAATTACTGTCTAGATTAGATGTCTAACCCTCACTATAAGTTTTTTGGTGATTCGCGTTTTGAGTATTTTTTGATTAAGGTTAGAGTTAATTTGAGGTTATTTCTTAGAATCAATAGATATTTTAGGTGTAGTAGATCTCGCATATGTTGTTAATTCCTTTTTTGTTGTTGCTTATTGGACTCGTTTTCCTTCTTTTTCTTCCTTCACACATATGTATGGATATACACACACACACACATATACCCATATATATATATGTGATGACTACTAATGGTTTGCCTAGTTTCTCTCAGGTGTTGATTATAGCTGAAGAGCTTTATGAGCAGATGTCTGGTCTGGTGATTGCTATTTGATTTGGAGCATTTTTGTGTACGATCTCAGATATTTTTATTATTTGGGACGTTCTGTTTCTTATTTTTGTATTTTGCTTGTTGCGACTAGTTTTGTATTGGAGTAGATATACTTCACTATTGGGTGGTGGCTTTACCGGAATTCGATATTGAGGTATGATGGACGGTGGTTTATCCGGAGCTCATCTATCTATGTTCCTCTATATTCATATAGTCATGTTTTGTATTGCTTTTATCTTCTTTTGGTTATGTAGTTGGATATTGTAACATTTTTGTTTTATTTTATATATGTGTTGACCTGCTTTTTAGTCAAAGTTGCCACACATGAAATCTCTGGTTAACAATACGCACAAGTATGGGGAATATCGTCAGAAGACATGGAGCGATTTGGTTGAAGTCGCATCACAGACAAAGAATGGACCGAAACTCCTATCAGACGATCTCTTTTGGGCCCGAAAACAGAAATTACGAAGCTAAGCTTTGTAATTCTTGTAGCTCTCTGGATCAGCTTCGAATCGAGCTTTCATTTGGCTAAAACGGACTTACGGTTTGAAAGTTACGCCCGTTTCCATGAACGCGTGCAGAACCGGGAACTTAGATTTGGAAATTTGGCATCACCCTTATTCGGTTCGGATCGTGCGTGGTGGAACCCGAACCACCCTCCAATCACATCTCAGAAGCAAACCCGATAGCACTGGATGGTTTCAGCATAGCACTGGCTCAGTTCGGATCGAGCTAGGCCGAACCGATCCCCCTCGGATTCTGCACAGAAGTGCGTAACGTCTTCTAATCGAGGACACCAACTCGGTTCGAATTGGATCCGAACCGACCCTCTGGACCTTCTTCTGCGCACACACTGCTACTTTGACCTACTCTCTTGGCTTGCACTACTCCTACAAACATGGATCGAACTCCACCTATCCTCCCACGATCTACATGAGACGGTTTCCACTCAGTCTCCACGTTCTACCAAAGCATTGGATTGACGACACTTGTCACTCATCTAGAAGGGTTCCTACGCCTATAAATACTCCGAAACATGGCCATTTGAGGGGGGCTTCTTCTTTTTTCTGCCATTCCAGCTCTCATCTTCCACCATTGCTATTGCAAGGACTTTATAACAAAAGGAAGGCCGACTCTAATCATTTTAACACGAGGCTATCGTGTATAAATTCAATCTCTAATCTCCGTTTCTTCATTGTAAACACGAGGATTTCGTGTATAATTCACAAGCAAACAACATCGTAATAGCTTCTTAGGATTTAAGAAACTGTAAAGTGGACGTAGGCTTGGATTGAGCCGAACCACTATAAAAATATTGTGTGTCTCCTCTTGTTTTACTGCTTTTCTGCATTGATCTGTGATTGTGAGGTTTTCGCATTGGATTTGGGTGTTAGGCCCAGATTTCGGTCTAACATTTTAGCGCGCCAGGAAGGGGAGGCACACGATACTACTTCAATTTCTAGCCTCAAAGGAATTGGATTGCTTGACTATTGGATCAATGGTTAAAGGAAAGAAAGATGGAACCTTCTCTCGTACTGAGGACGTTGGTACAGAAGGCGTGAGGAATGAGGCGAGCCAGGAGGCTTCCTCTCATGGTAATCTATTAGCATACTTAACCGGAGAAGAAATGGATGGCGTTCTTGCTGAATTGAGAACTTAAATGGCAAGGCAAGATGATCTCGTCCGCAAACAACAGGAGATGATCGACGGATTCTTCGCTCGGATGGAAGGCAGGCCGAGCGGAAACAATCAGATCACTGGAATTGGTATGGAATCAGCCCCAGCAGGAGCAGAGAACCGAATCGGTTCGGATCGGATCCGAATCGGAGGGAAAAATTTGAATGAACTCGGGGGCAATCCCCCTCGACAAGCAACTTCAACCCTCAACGTTTCAGATGGAAACGCCGTCAGAAACTTAGGTCGAGCACGTCCAATCTCCGCCCAAGTCCGGATCGGCAACGACGTACAACCTCAGCATCAGGCTCCTCAGATCGGAACAGGAGAACCTGGTCGGATCGGTACCTCCGACCCGAACCGTGCACCCCACCACGACCTCCCTCGCTTCTCCAAGCCGCAACATGGGGGCACCTCTGAATCGAGCCGGATGATCTTCCATGCTCCCTATGTTTTCCGAACTCTTCTGGACTCAACGCTGGGGGCACCATCTTTGAACTTGTCAACTTGCAACAGCTTTTTGAAGGCGATCAGCTCGCTAATCTCATTGAACGCCTCTCGAGAGGCCGCACTTATCAGAGTGACATGGATGATGTCAATCACAATCCATTCACACAGGAAATCAGGAATTCTCGCAATCCTCCAGATTTCAAACTTCCACAACTGGAGCCCTATAACGGAAGGACGGATCCTACTGTGCATCTGATGCGCTACAAACGGCATATGGAAGTTCAATCGGCATCGGAAAATGTAATGGCTAATTGTTTTCCCCTCTTTCTGACTGATATAGCAGCCATGTGGATTCGGCAGCTAGAAACGGAATCGATCAACAGCTAGAACATGTTGGTTGCACGCTTTATCGAGCAATTTCGGGTCCACATCTCTCGACCTAAGAATGTCATGTCGTTTACTACAATCAATCAGAGGCCCAGAGAGACTTTACGCACATTTCTGGAAAGATTTAACATTGTAGCAGCATCAGTTGATCGACCTGAACCATCGATGGTATTGATGGCGGCAGTATCCGGCGTTCTGGACAACTCATAATTCAAAAAATCCTTGTACCGAGACCCACCACGGAATCTCAGCGAATTCTACCTAGAATCGGATAGATTTCTGCATGAAGAAGACGCAATGTCTGAAAAGAAAATTCTCGATGTCAACATGCTCAAAGACAGAGAAACGTCTGATTCTGGAAAAGGAAAAGGAAAAGCTGCTGTCAAGAATGCCCGCAACGCTCAGCCCCAGAGAGGGCCCAGATATGAGAAGTACACTGAACTCAATTCAACGTTGACTGACATTTACATGGACACAAACGGTGCCATCTCCTACCCAAAGCCTCCCAGAAGGGAGCCATCGCAAAGAGAACACGATTCTGGAAAGCATTGCATATTCCATGATATGGACGGTCATGACATGAATGACTGTAGGCATTTGCGAGATCTGATTGAGGAACGGGTTAGACGCGGAGAGCTACCCGAGTATGTGAAACAACCAACAGCGCCTGCACTAGCGCTGCCACCACCTGCTCCCCGAAGAGGGAATGACCCTGGATCGAGCTCCCGTGGGCTCATCATCAACTGATCTATATTGGATCACTCTGCATTTTCAGCATTTCTTAGGATTTAAGATATGTCTCTTTGCTTTCTTTAGGTTTTCCGATTGTCTAAATCGGAGTACACACATTCGGGGTTAGGATTTAGCTCCAAAGCGTGCTCTGCACCTGATGACAAACCAATCAGGATTTGCTTTGGTTTTGTACTTTGAATTGAATAAGGAAGGACTTTCCGAACATGGATTATATTTGGCTAATTTAAGTTTCTTGTCAGGTTGTGGCAGGATTCTCAATCTCAATTAAAGTATGGCTTATACTTATCTCGAACCCCTAGGCATGGATTATGCCTAGGGACAGACTGTCTTGTCAGGTTTTGGCAAGTATAGCTCTATCCCGACATGAGTATGGATTATACTCACTTGGATGCTTAAGTATGGATTATACTCAGGAACGACGAACGATCTTGTCAGGATTGGGCAAAGGAACTTAATGAAATTCGAGTATGGCTTATGCTTAGTTTGAACTTCCTGGTATGGCGTATACCCGAAAGGTTAGGTCCCTCGCCAGGTTTTGGCAGGATGATTCGAACGTCCCTCGAGTATGGTTAATGCTCAAACAAACGCCCTAGCATGGTTTATGCTCGAAAGTGTAATCAGTTTTGTCAGGATTTGACACACCTTTTTGCTCTCTTTTCTTCGCAGGTATGGATTATGCTTGCAGCTAGCAGGCTCGGCGTGGCCTTGGATTATCCAGAACACATTTCCTTCAACCAGCAAGATATGTTCTGGGGGGCAAAATGTTGACTTGCTTTTTAGTCAAAGCTGCCACACATGAAATCTCTGGTTAACAATACGCACAAGTATGGGGAATATCGTCAGAAGCATGGAGCGATTTGGTTGAAGTCGCATCACAGACAAAGAATGGCCCGAAACTCCTATCAAATGATCTCTTTTGGGCCCGAAAACAGAAACTACAAATCTAAGCTTGATAATTGTTGTAGATCTCTGGATCATCTTCGAATCGAGCTTTCGTTTGGCTAAAACGGACTTACGGTTTGAAAGTTACGCCCGTTTCCGTGAACGCGTGCAGAACCGGGAACTTAGATTTGGAAATTTGGCATCACCCCTAGCCGGTTCGGATCGTGCGTGGTGGAACCCGAACCGCCCTCCAATCACAGCTCAGAAGCAAACCCGATAACACTGGATGGTTTCAACATAGCACTGGCTCGGTTCGGATCGAGCTAGGCCGAACCGATCCCCCTCGGATTCTGCACAGAAGTGCGCAACGTCTTCTGATCGAGGACACCAACTCGGTTCGGATTGGATCTGAACCGACCCTCTGGACCTGCTTCTACGCACACACTGCTGCTTTGACCTACTCTCTTGGCTTGCATTGCTCCTGCAAACACGGATCAAACTCCACCTATCCTCCCGCGATCTACATGAGACGGTTTCCACTCAGTCTCCACGTTCTACCAAAGCATTGGATTGACGACACTTGTCACTCATCTAGAAGGGTTCCTACGCCTATAAATACTTCGAAACATGGCCATTTGAGGGGGGCTTCTTCTTTTTTCTGCCATTCCAGCTCTCATCTTCCACCATTGCTATTGCAAGGACTTTGCAACAACAGGAAGGCCGACTCTAATCATTTTAACACGAGGCTATCGTGTATAAATTCAATCTCTAATCTCCTTTTCTTCATTGTAAACACGAGGATTTCGTGTATAATTCGCAAGCAAACAACATTGTAATAGCTTCTTAGGATTTAAGAAACTATAAAGTGAACGTAGGCTTGGATTGAGCCGAACCGCTATAAAAATATTGTGTGTCTCCTCTTATTTTACTGCTTTTCTGTATTGATCTGTGATTGTGAGGTTTTCGCATTGGATTTGGGTGTTACGCCCAGATTTCGGTCTAACATTTTGGCGTGCCAGGAAGGGGAGGCACACGATACTACTTCAATTTCTAGCCTCAAAGGAATTGGATTGCTCGACTATTGGATCAATGGTTAAAGGAAAGAAAGATGGAACCTTCTCTCATACTGAGGACGTTGGTACAGAAGGCGTGAGGAATGAGGCGAGCCAGGAGGCTTCCTCTCATGGTAATCTATCAGCATACTTAATCAAAGAAGAAATGGATGGCTTTCTTGCTGAATTGAGAACTCAAATGGCAAGGCAAGATGATCTCCTCAGCAAACAACAGGAGATGATCGACAGATTCTTCGCTCGGATGGAAGGCAGGCCAAGCGGAAACAATCAGATCACTGGAATTGGTATGGAATCAGCCCCAGCAGGAGCAGAGAACCGGATCGGTTCGGATTGGATCCGAACCGGAGGGAAAAATTTGAACGAACTCGGGGGCAATCCCCCTCGATAAGAAACTTCAACCCTTAACGATTCGGATGGAAACGCCGTGCACCTCCGACCCGAACCGGATCGGTACCTCCGACCCGAACCGGATCGGTACCTCCGACCCGATCCAGATCGGTACCTCCGACCCGAACCGTGCACCTCACCACGACCTCCCTCGCTTCTCCAAGCTGCAACATGGGGGCACCTCCGAACCGAGCCGAATGATCTACCATCCTCCCTATGCTCTTCCGAACTCTTCTGGACTCAACGCTGGGGGCACCATCTTTGAACTTGTCAACTTGCAATAGCTTTTTGAAGGCGATCTGCTCGCTAATCTCATTGAACGCCTCGTGAGAGGCCGCACTTATCGGAGTGACATGGATGATGTCAATCACAATCCATTCACGCAGGAAATCAGGAATTCTCGCCATCCTCCATATTTCAAACTTCCACAACTGGAGCCCTACAACGGCAGGACGGATCCTACTGTGCATCTGATGCGCTATAAATGGCATATGGTAGTTCAATCGGCATCGGAAAACGTAATGGCTAAATGTTTTCCGCTCTTTCTGACTGATATAGCAGCCATGTGGATTCGGCAGCTAGAAACGGAATCGATCAACAGCTAGAACATGTTGGTCGCATGCTTTCGAGCAATTTCGGGTCCACATCTCTCGACCTAAGAACGTCATGTCACTTACTACAATCAAGCAGAGGCCCAGAGAGACTTTGCGCTCATTTCTGGAAAGATTCAACGTTGCAGCAACATCAGTTGATCGACCTGAACATCGATGGTATTGATGGTGGCAGTATACGGCGTTCTGGACAACTCGGAATTCAAAATATTCTTGTACCGAGACCCACCACGGAATCTCAGCGAATTCTACCTTGAATCAGATAGATTTCTGCATGAAGAAGACGCAACGTCCGAAAAGCAAATTCTCGATGTCAACATGCTCAAAGACGGAGAACCGTCTGATTCTGGAAAAGGAAAAGGGAAAGCTGCTATCAAGAATGCCCGCAACGCTCAGCCCCGGAGAGGGCCCAGATATGAGAAGTACACTGAACTCAATTCAACGCTGACTAACATTTACATGGACACAAACGGTGCCATCTCCTACCCAAAGCCTCCCAGAAGGGAACCATCGCAAAGAGAACGCTGTTCTGGAAAGCATTGCATATTCCATGATATGGACGGTCATGACACGAATGACTATAGGCATTTGCGAGATCTGATTGAGGAACGGGTTAGACGCGGAGAGCTACCCGAGTATGTGAAACAACCAACAGCGCCTGCACCCGCGCTACCACCACCTGCTCCCCGGAGAGGGAATGACCCTGGATCGAGCTCCCGTGGGCTCATCATCAACTGATCTATATTGGATCACTCTGCATTTTCAGCATTTCTTAGGATTTAAGATATGTCTCTTTACTTTCTTTAGGTTTTCCGATTGGCTAAATCGGAGTACACATGCTCAGGGTTAGGATTTAGCTCCAAAGCGTGCTCTGCACCTGATGACAAACCAATCAGGATTTGCTTTGGTTTTGTACTTTGAATTGAATAAGGAAGGAATTTCTGAACATGGATTATGTTTGGTGAATTTAAGTGTCTTGTCAGGTTGTGGAAGGATTCTCAATCTCAATTAAAGTATGGCTTATACTTATCTCGGAACCCTAGGCATGGATTATGCCTAGGGACAGACTGTCTTGTCAGGTTTTGGCAAGTATAGCTCTATCCCGACATGAGTATAAATTGTACTCACTAGGATGCTTAAGTATGATTACACTCGGGAACGACGAACGATCTTGTCAGGATTGGGCAAAGGAACTTAATGAAATTCGAGTATGGCTTATGCTTAATTTGAACTTCCTGGTATGGCTTATACCCGGAAGGTTAAGTCCCTCGCCAGGTTTTGGCAGGATGATTCGAACGTCCCTCGAGTATGGTTTATGCTCAAACAAATGCCCAAGCATGGTTTATGCTCGAAAGTGTAATCAGTTTTGTCAGGATTTGACACACCTTTTTGCTCTCTTTTCTTCGCAAGTATGGATTATACTTACAGCTAGTAGGCCCGGCGTGGCCTTGGATTATCCAGAACACATCTTCCTTCAACCAGCAAGATATGTTCTGGGGGGCAAAATGTTGACCTGCTTTTTAGTCAAAGCTGGCACACATGAAATCTCTGGTTAATAATACGCACAAGTATGGGGAATATCGTCAGAAGACATGGAGCGATTTGGTTGAAGTCGCATCACAGACAAAGAATGGACCGAAACTCCTATCAGACGATCTCTTTTGGGCCCGAAAACAGAAATTACAGAGCTAAGCTTGGTAACTGTTGTAGATCTCTGGATCATCTTCGAATCGAGCTTTCGTTTGGTTAAAACGGACTTACGGTTTGAAAGTTACGCCCGTTTCCGTGAACGCGTGCAGAACCGGGAACTTAGATTTGGAAATTTGGCATCACCCCTAACCGGTTCGGATCGTGCGTGGTGGAACCCGAACCGCCCTCCAATCACAGCTCAGAAGCAAACCCGATAACACTGGATGGTTTTAGCATAGCATTGGCTCGGTTCGGATCGAGCTAGGCCGAACCGATCCCCCTCGGATTCTGCACAGAAGTGCGCAACGTCTTCTGATCGAGGACACCAACTCGGTTCGGATTGGATCTGAACCGACCCTCTGGACCTGCTTCTGCGCACACACTGCTGCTTTGACCTACTCTCTTGGCTTGCATTGCTCCTACAAACACAGATCGAACTCCACCTATCCTCCCGCGATCTACATGAGACGGTTTCCACTCAGTCTCCACGTTCTACCAAAGCATTGGATTGACGACACTTGTTACTCATCTAGAAGGGTTCCTACGCCTATAAATACTCTGAAACATGGCCATTTGAGGGGGCTTCTTCTTTTTTCTGCCATTCCAGCTCTCATCTTCCACCATTGCTATTGTAAGGACTTTGCAACAACAGGAAGGCCGACTCTAATCATTTTAACATGAGGCTATTGTGTATAAATTCAATCTCTAATCTCCTTTTCTTCATTGTAAACATGAGTATTTCGTCTATAATTTGCAAGCAAACAACATTGTAATAGCTTCTTAGGATTTAAGAAACTATAAAGTGGACATAGGCTTGGATTGAGCCGAACCACTATAAAAATATTGTGTGTCTCCTCTTATTTTACAGCTTTTCTGCATTGATATGTGATTGTGAGGTTTTCGCATTGGATTTGGGTGTTAGGCCCAGATTTCGGTCTAACAATATGTGTGCTCTCTTCTTTTTAGAAGATCACATATTTTTATTTTCAAAAAAAAAATAAAAACGAAGTTTGAACGTTAAGTTTATATATAATTTAAAACGAGCTCGAAATGGCATGGTAGTTCGTAATATTGAGTTTTCAACTTCAGTTGAATATACAGGATCTCATATAAGTCGGATTTCTATGAAACAAGAAACGTTGGAATCTAGTTGATTATAATTTTCATATGAAAGAGAAAAACCCAGATTGCATGTTATAGACTGTTAGTTATGTCTATATCAAATTTTAGAATAGTCGCTATGGAAATCGTTATTAAACTATAACGTTTATTTAATATATTTAAAAGGGTTTTAATATAATTTGGATACCGTTTAGCTCGAAAATGATAATATTAAGTTGTATAATTTATATTTAAAGCTATCCATATATTATACGTGGATATTTACGATAACAATAATTTATTATTATTTTATTTGATTATTTTGGATTTTTATAGTATTTTATTTGATATTTTATAAGCGTTAAAAATGGTCATTTTGCAAATGGCCTTAGTTTTTGATGAAACTAGTTTCATTGGAACCGCAATGTTAAATTATTGTATGATATTAAATTTCATGGCAAACCGATGTCGTATGTTACAACGGCAGCCGTAAACGCCCAATCATTTTCTATAGCGCGTAATTAAATTAATTTAATTCAACAAAGGGTTATTTGTGTATAACTTGAGCAGATGATCAAATTAAGCCACGAAACCAATTCCGTTGAGTTCGTATCGATGTTCAGAGTTAGAATAGGCAGGTAGTTTGTTATTTTTGGACACTGGGTATTTTGGTGTCCAAAATAGCATTATTTGGCATATAAAAATAACGTACTGGGAAACAGTCTCAGAATGCGATTAAATTTGTACCGTTGGATTCGAATTAATTAATTATTTTAAGATTTCAATTTTCGTGTCAATTGGACTTACCGTTTGATCATGGCAACGATAAACGCCTAGATTTTTATTTAATCATTTATATTATTTTGACAAATTTAGGCATGGGTAATTTTTAAGGAATAAACGATTGGACACACAAAATCCGATTTTAACAAAACAAATTTCAATGGATCCGTAAGGAAAAGTTCTAGTAGAATTGCAAAGTTTTAAGTTGATTGGATTTATTTTGTGATCGTGAGAAATTTAAACACGTGATTTTTCGTTGTGATTTATAAAGGACTTTTTACAAACGACCTCGGAATTCGACGAAATCTATCCCATCGTGTCCAGAATATTTTCTATGCTAAGATTAGGAGTTTTATCTGGTTTGGAGGTCGTTTGTGGCGGCTTTAAGGCGATACTTCACAAAAAAGTTTCGTATAATATTATTTTAATAAACAAGCTTCCTATATATACCCCATTTTATAACTCAAACCTTATTTTTGCCATTCCCTGGTCAGCATTCTTTTATGGCCGCCACTGAATGAATAAACAGCAGCAAGAGCTTCAAACTTTTTCCCCTCAAAACTTTCAAACCGTAGTTCTGTACCCAAAACCGTCAACTACGATCTTGTAAGGGATAACGTGATACTTCATGTGACCGGCGACGGTTTATTTCTGGGCGCAGGGGTAGCCGCAGTTGAACGCATTAGTCTCCGGCGTTCGTGGTGTTTTGGTGGCAACTGCGAGAGCTGGGATGCACACGACGACTGGCGAAGAACTATGAGGCTCTGGCAAGTATACTGGCGGGCTCCGATCAGACCACGGTGGTCAGAGGTTGAAGCGGCGCATCAGTGGTCGAAGAAGACGTTGGGGGTATGTAGCGCGGTTTTGAGAAGGGAGTGAAGAGTAGTTCGAAAACAGGAGTAAAAGGAAGTGTCGACCCGTAATTCTGAGGTGAAAAAAAAATAGAATGGAGCATTCGAATGAAGACAAGGAAATAGGGGGCCTGTGATTTTAGTGTGAATGGAAGTATTGGTGGGGAGTTAACACGTGGAAGGTGGGAAATGAGGAAGCGGGTGAAACAAAGAACTTTTGGGCAGCATTTTTCCAATGGACTGTTTAACACGTAATGTTTCAACCGATTAACTCTATAAACATGTGCGATTAAAATTATTTAATTATAAAAATTATTGTTTGTTTAAGTTAAAAATCGTATATGTATAAAGTAAACAACTTTTTATCCGATGAACATAATTTAACGAAACGACTTACACTGGAATCGTGGCTACGAGCAGAACAGCATGGAACTGGTCTTGATAGCGCAGGAGATAAATGGGGATTACAGTTAAATTAAACGACTGTTTAATTTAACTATAACCAAACCGTAAACAAATCAAATCAAAGTGAGTATATCTCACTCAGTTTTTACCCACTTATATTTTATATAAGTCGGGATTTAATTTGTATGCTGTGTTGATAACTGTTTGTTGTGTGTTAAATGTTTATTTATATGTATGTTGAATTGGTTGATTTAACGTTTGTTTATTTTAAACGAAATCTAATCGTTATTTTAATGATTATTTCCAAACGAGGTTACTTACCTTGTTGGTTACATTTATAATAATATAAGTGTATTAAATTAAAATATGGGTGGTTGGATTATTGTTATTTATTTATCTTTGAATATCACATCTGTTGATAGAATTGAATAATATTGTTTGAGGTAACATATTTGGATGCATGGAAATACAGAATGGAGGGATATAACTAGATTCCTCAAATTTATTGTTTATTTTCGTACAACCATTATATGAACTGTATGACCAACCTGATTAAATGATTGATTTGGTTATGGATTATTGAATCGTAATTCAACGTTTGTTGTGATATTGACCAACGGGCAGTGTGGGTTGAGTACTTGGCATCACATGGTTCGAAAATCAATCGATTTGGAAATACAGATTTATCGTCACGTGAATCGACAGAAATGAAGTATAAAATTTATTTTATAACTAAAATAGATTTTTGAAAATCTATTAATTTGAAGATAGATTTTTAAATATATTAATTTAAATAAAATTTTATTAAAAAGGAAATTTATATTTATTATATAAGTTTTAAATAATTATATAATGATTTTATACCGAAAATTCTTATGTAAATAAGATTTATAAGTAAATGAGCAGAAATTAACCAAACGGTTAAGAGTGGGATTAATTGTCTTTTAGAAACAATTAAATGAAATTATTTAAAATTAATTATATTATTAATTAATTTAAAAGGATAATTAACTAGAAATGGCTAACAAGATAACCACATTTGAGTTGACAAAGTCAACCGCTTTAACTGGGGTTAGATTATTAAGTTAAATCAGTTTATTATCAATTAATATATTGAAATATCTTATGAAACATTTGTTTTAATTTTAATAAGTTTCTAAAAAGGAAATTACTATTTATTTTAGTTAATAAAAAAGTTAACTACTTCTACAGTAGTTAATGATTGAAGTAAATTATTATTTTAATTAATAATAATTTAAGAAGTGTTATTTAAATGAGATTTATTTGTGAAAGTAAATTAGGTTGAAATGAAATCTAATTGAATTGTGAAAGGAATTCACGAACGGGTTCTAATATAAAACCCGAGTTTTTATAACAAAGTTATAAAAGGAATTTTAAGCGAATATGTTAGCTTAAATTAAATGTTTACTTAATATTTGAATTAAGTAAAAAGACATTGAGATAAAAAGGGGTTTATATTAAACCTGATTATATAAACAAGGTTTATAAAAAGTAATGAGATGTTAAAGTGTTAATTTTAGAATAACGATATTTAATAATGGAATTAAGAGTAATAAATGGAATTGAAATATGATAATGAAAGCGGGAAAGGATTGAATGGTTTAGAAAAGGGATTGGTAAAAGTGAATTTGGTAAAAGAAGTGAGTAATATGAGTTTTTAACTAAAACCGAGTTATAAAACTAATTGTTTAAAGAAGTAAACGTTAAAAGGTGACATTTTAGTAAGTAAATTTCTTAATTAATGAATTAAGAAATAATGGTTATGTTCGAGAAGGGATTTTCAAAAGTAAGAAGATTTTATAAAACCATATTTTAAATAAATTAGTTAAATGGGACTTCTTTTGATATTAGAATGAAATAGGTTTTTGAATTACAACTCGTGTCTATCTTAAGATGAGAACGTTGTTGGTCAAGGTCTGAGTGGTAATTAAAATACCCCAACTTGAATGACTTTAGGATTATCCGAGGATGATATTAGTTGTAATGGTAAAGAGGTTAGTAATAATTTATTATTTCCATTAGAGAAACAATAATGTAACATTTTGGTGAAAGGTTAAAGAATATATATAAATTGTGGGTTCCGAAGTAAAGGAAACTAAAAAAAAGATTTGAGGATATATAATGATGTTCCAAAATAAAGGAAAAATAAAAGAGAATTGTGTGAAAATATAACGATAATTTTGAGTTAAAAGGAAATGTAAAGTTGAGCTTTGAAATAGTTTTATTCTATAAGAATAAGCATTGGTTATTGTTTTCGAGTAATGAACACAAGGGATTTCGTAACGTTGTTTTACGAGTGAAAAGTTGAATTGTTTTCCCAATTATAGATAATGAAGAATGATGTAGAAAATATTTTGAAAAGAGAGTAAAATCGATATTTAATATGTTATAAGATATTTTTCTAAGTATTCTAATGAAATGGCTTTGAGAAAATTAGTATAGTAGAATAAGAAGTAAATACTGTATTTTAAAATATTGAAAGATTTAGAAGTTTTAATTAATCATTCGTTAATTATTTTTAATTAAAAAGGCCAGGTGATGCTTAGTACTTAACTAATGAACTCATTTTATTTTCAAGATTTTTATTTGATAGTTAAATAACCGACTATCAAATCTGACCTATACGATTGTTGGTACGGAAAGACTGAGATTGAATTTATATTCGAAAACCATTCTGAACCAGCAAATACGAGAAGATGCAAACTGAAGATGGAGCATTGAAGACCGTGGATCTTCATAAGCGGAAGAATTACTAAAAATCTCTAACATGCAATCAGAGATATACTGTGATTCTGTCGTGGTTGAAATCTACGTATTAGGACTACTTGCTACTAATCTATAGGGTGATTCCTAGGATGTAGTAGGAGGGTGTCTTCGGTTCATCCTGTTCCTGGATGACTTGTATGGACGAATGTCTGACAGAGTATCTCTTAAAAATCATATATGTTGATTTTTTTACAAACGTGTTTCTGTTACTGGCGGAGAAAGGCACTTCTCTTAGCCTAACGACCAGAGTATTTTTGTGGACATCAATTAGTGATTTGGCGGATCCGATGATGTGATATTCGAAGTGAATGGTGGCCAGATGTTCTAAAAGAATAAGAATTAATAAATAAACAAATAATTTATGTCCTCAAGCTACATTAACCGGGAAATGGTAAAAATCGGGTAGGTCGCATGGCTATGTGTGTCGCACCCCATGAAAAGGGTATATCATTAGCTGATCTGGAGAAATCAAATGCCTTCGGTTGTCCCTTTTTATTTTTGTATGCTATCGGGTCGGTTGGCTGGCCCCCAACCATGGTAATGATATATTCGGTACTCTCAACGGAAATGAGGGGCCGATCATGTTTAGCCCGGGTTGCAAGATGTTCTTATTGAACCCCAATGTATTAATCTCCATAGGTACATTGTCGGGAATGTGGTTGCCCATACCTTTCCATGGAAATCCATTCTCCAATAAGCGCCTGCGGTTTTGATTGTATACTATGTGTATGGAGCGTGAGATGCAAACGTTCCGCTAGATTGTTATTTACTTGTATTAGAAACTATTATAATATTTGATATTGATTTCAAAAATATTTTGGGTCATCGTAAGGTAAAAACCGTTCGTATTTATGTGTGGATTCGGTCTTACGATTTTCTTTTTCTTTCGAAAGGATTTTTTTACTTTAAAAAACAAGTTGGATGACACCCTTAAACTTAGTGGGTTTCTCACTCTAGTTCACCAGACTGATCCAACGTTTGTAATGCTTGGGTTAGACCGGGTTTTACAGGTACAGGTTATAGGATGCTATGAAGAGACGAGCTGGAAGAGTTCAGACGTATGATATTATATAGATATGTTTCCACTATGTGATTGTATATGAGAACATATTATTATAACTGTCCAGATGTGTAATGTGCTCTGATGATTGTAAGTTTTATTTCAAGCTCTCAGAAAAGATTTATTTCTATATTATATTTTGTTCCGCTGCGATGTGAAACTTTGTGTTGCGTTGGTTCTCCTTCTTCTATTCTAATATTTCTTTCTTATCTCACCCTCTGGTTTCTTTCTAATAACGTTCCTGTGTTTTTGATGCTTAGAAGGTCGGCATGGTATATGTTAAATGTATTTTTGTTGATTTCCGGGGTTGAAAATTTCTTGGGCCATTACATATTTAGTCCATCGTAATAGTTCTTAAAAATATACATCAATTTTGCTAGAAATGTTTATATTAAAAAAGGTAGTTTACCATGCAACTATAAAAATGTTTAAATCACATGACGTAAACTATGCATATCAACAATAATCACGAAGGTAGTTTGTAAATTAGTTATGTTTCGTTTATATAAAGTATTTATCTATATTATATCATAAAAAAATTTCTGAACATCAACAACTCCACAATAAATTTATACATCTTTTTGCAACATTATTTTCAATTTTTTCTGTTATACTATATAGTTAAACTAACTTCGTAACTTTACATTAACTTATTTAAACAAACTCTATTAAATAATATTTTCTCATTCATCGAATAAATAACTTTCAACATATATATTAATTATTTATATAAAAAAGTCAAATACACACATATACATATGTTTGCATAAGAAGTAGAACATAATATGATGACCGCCCATAACTCCTGCTCTTAACAAGAGAAATAATAGGCTGAAAGATGTGCCAGGCAATTATGGACGATCGTTTGGGTAGAATAACACGCACAGAACCTGTCCTGTAACTCACAGCGCAAGAGTAAAATATAATAAAATTTATAAAACAGGCAATAATAGTGAAGCAGAATTGAGAAGAATCTTAAACTTTTCATATCATCACAATACAACACTAGAAAAACGTCATAAGAGTCTGTACAAAATGCCTCACTACAAGTCACTCAGAGAATACATCAAACAACGAAAAATAAGAAATAGTAGATAGTAGGAAATAATACGCCAGCCTCCTGCTCGTCGTCGCTCAGCCGCATCATCCTCATCAAGATCTACTACATGTCACCTGCTACTCAATCTGCCCATTCATCACATGAATGAATAGCCCAAGGTAATAAGAGGGAGACATAAAATCTTGAGTCAGACAACAGTCTTATTGAGCGATAAAACAACTATCTAACATCATCTCATCAATTAATTATCGACAACCATATGAAATCTACCAAATTATGATAAAACAACAAACGAATCAATTAGTAGATCTAAACTTGCATAAACACATGATTTAGCATATGAATTTACCGTTATAATCTTGCTAGTTTAGATCCCATGGTGATTCGAGTTCAAAATATACTTACATCAATTAGATCTAGGTGAAAACAACCTGAAATGATGAAAATAAGATCAAACAATCTATATACTTGATTGAATCCGTGCGAGAGATGATAATCACTCACAAAATCCACAAATTAGCTCTAAAACGATGATCTACAATTCCGGACAGCGAAGAACGATGAAGAACGACCTTTAAATCAATCTCTTTGATGTGGTCTATCTTTCTTCGATGTTAATCTTCAATCTTCTAATCTCAATCTATGATTTTAATGGAGTAGAGATGTATTTGATTGAGCAAGAAGAACATGAGCTCAAAGAGAAATGAAAAAACTAAACTATTCTTCGTGCCTCTACCTCGTATTTATTGCCATCCAACTATCCCACTAATGGGCCTCACCAAATTAGCCCACTAATGACTAGTTAACCTATCCAGAAATTGTGTAACACAAAAACATCGATTTCTCCCAAACCGTTGAACCAAATCTTTAATGTGACCACTCTACGGAATTGGCAACACTATTTCCTTTCTAGCGAAATCAATCTCAGCACCTGATTCTATTCCAGTCAAAAGTTATACCCTGTACAAAACTGACAAGGGCAAAATGGTCACAAATAAAATTGATAAAAATTATGGATATGTCTTACATCCGCATAACCAACATATCAAAATATGAGAATGATATGACCCTTAGGGAATTAAATTAAAATATTTTACGATTCTTCGATGCGTAAAATGCGGGTCGTTACATACCCCTCCCCCCCCCCCTTTAGAAATTTCCCCCCTGAAATTCCAAGCAAACACAGGCAACCCGAATCAATTCTGCATGCCTACCATGCAAAAGCAACCAATTTATCATCAAGCTAGCATCCATCAAGCCATGCATCCGTAGCCTTAACCTAACACGCAGAATTCTAACAAATAACACAAGCTACAATGTAGTAAGGTGACACGATACTTATTGGTCATACCAACGAAGAGTTTTGGATGGATCGTCTTCGTACGCTCTTCCTTTTCCCACGTACAATCGTCATCATCCTCACTCCATTGCACCTTGACTAGCTTAACTGTCTTCCTCCTAAACTGTTTCATGTCATTCCCCACAACATGAAGCGGCTTACGAGGTTTCGAAACTATGGATTCGATTTCTAGGTCTTCGTGCTATTCCGGAGATACCACCACATTCGAATCATGCACAACTTTCGTAGGAATGGCACATGGAAAACATTGTGCACACTCGTCATCTTCCCAATCCGCTCGATTATCGGAAATGGCCCAACAAATCTTGGAGCTAACTTTCCTTTACTTCCGAACTGAACAACATTCTTCAACGGTGAAATCTTCACGAAAACCATGTCATCAACGTCGAATTCCAAATCCTTTCGATGCTTATCGGCGTAACCCTTCTGATGATCTTGCGTTGCCTTCATTCGTTGCCGAATGATTTCGATACAATCCGAGTTTCTTTGATCATCTTTGACCCAAGTATTAACTTATCTCCAATTTATAACCAACATGTCGGAGAATTACACGGTCTTCCATACAACGCCTCGTATGGTGTCATCCCAATGCTCGACTGGTAGCTATTGTTGTACGCAAACGCAACAAGATGTAAATGGTCTTCCCACGATCCCCTGAAGTCCAATACACAGGCTCTTAGGAGATCTTCCAAAACTGTTTAGCTCTCTTAGTTTGACCACCAGTCTAGGGATGATAAGTCATACTTAAACACAATTTGGTTCCCAAAGTCTCTTGCAAACTCTTCCAAAATCCACTCATGAACAATGGATCTCAATCACTCACTATGCTCTTCAGGATAACATGGAATCGAGCTATCCATTTAATATAAAGCTTAGCCAATATCAATGTTGTCCAAGTCGATCTGATAGGAATAAACCTCGCACTTTAGGTCAGACGATCCACTATGACCCAAATCCCTTTATTTCCTGCCCTGGTTGTAGGTAGTCCATCGATATTTGCTCCCACTTCCACGTAGGAACTTCCAAAGGCTGAAGCAATCCATTCGGATTCTTCTGTTCAGCTTTCACCAACTGACAATTCATACATATGGAAATAAACTTTCCAACATCCCTCTTCATTCCTTCCCAGTAGTAAGCTTGCTTCATGTCCCGATACATCTTGTTACCATTAGGATGAATCGTCAACTATGAGTGATAACATTCTCTCAGAGCCTCATCTCTCAATCCATCAATGTTAGAAAGAACTAGTCGTCCTTTCTTACGAAGCCAACCATCTCGATCGACTTTGAAATTCTTATTCTCGGTTCCAACTTCTGAATAAACTCAACAAGCTTTTTGTCCTGCCTTCGGCTTTCGCCAATCCTTAGAGAGTAGGTCTTATCGATAAGTTTGCCAACACTTCAGATTCTAACTCACAACATGTTCTGAAATCAAATCATGTCAAGTACTCGAGGCTCTTCCATTCCAAAAACATAGCTCCTAATCCTGCATGTTTTCGACTCAATGCATCTGCAACTGCGTTACCTTTAACAGGAGTATAGACTATACCAAAATCGTAGGATGCCAAAAACTCTAACCACCGTTGCTACCGAAGATTCAAATCCTTTTGGAAGAAAAGATACTTCAACGACTTGTGATTCGTAAACAACTTGAATCGAACTACCAACATGTAATGTCTCCACATCTTCAGAGCAAACACTATCGCTGCCAACTCCAAATCATGAGTCGGATAATTCCTTTCGTGCGGCTCTAATTAGTGACTCACATATGCCACAACTTTATCCTTCTACATTAGCACTGCTCCAACTCCAGTACCACATGCATCAGTATATACCACAATTTCCTCATTCCCACTCGGAATGGTTAAAACAAGAGCACTCGTCAGTCTCTCCTTCAGGATTCCAAAAGCTTGCTCACACTTCACATCCCATGTAAACACTTGGTTCTTCTTCGTTAATCCTATTAATGGTGTAGCTATCTTGGAGAAATCCTTGATAAACCGACAATAATATTCGGTCAACCCAAGGAAACTCTTCACGTCCGTCACAATCTTAGGTCTATCCCAGTCCTGAATTGCTGCCACCTTAGCGGTGTCAACCGCTATTCCATTTCCAGAAACAACATGACCTTAGAACCTCACTTCACTCTTCCAGAAGTGACACTTCGAAAACTTAGCTCTCAACTGATGCTTTCGCCAGAATTCCAAAACAACTCGCAAGTGCGTCTTATGTTCTTCCTCATTCCAGGAGTAAACCAGAATATCATCCACGAACACAAGAACGAACTTGTACAAATGATCTCTGAAAAACCTTATTCATAAGAGCCATGAAATATGCTTGCGCATTAATCAAACCAAATGGCATCACCAACCATTCGAAGAAACCGGATGGTGTCCTAAAAGCAGTCTTCGACACACTATCCTTTTCCACTTTCAATTGGTGGAATCTCATTGCCAAATCCATCTAAGAAAATGCCTCGGCCTCATGAAGTTGACCGAACAAGTCATCTATCCTCAACAATGGGTACTTGTTCATTTTTGTCACCTTGTCCAGCTCGCCATAATCAACACACAATCTCAAAGATCAATTAACCTTGGTTGCAAAAATAACTAGTGCATCCCATTCGGACACCCTCCTCCGAATGAATCCTTTTCCCAAAAGGTCACATACTTTCACCTCTAACTCTTGTTGTTCCTTAGGCGCCATCCGCTTTAGAGGCATAATGATAGGTCCATCACCTCCGACCAAATCAATCCTAAACTCAATCCCACGATGCGGAGACAACCCTTTGACCACGTCAAAGACATCATCGAACACACTAGCGATCGGCACTAATGACAGGTCTTCCCATGAAATCACAGGCGAATATAAATAGCTTACGAAGACCCCATCTTCTGGCTTACATCAAATCACAAACATTCGCTCTTCCACATTCCCGATTGTCACCTCGAGCTTATCGCAATCCACTTTTGTGCATACTTCTTGAGCCAATCCATACCCAAAATGATGCCAAACCCCGTGAAGTTCAAAACAAAGCAATCACACATAAAAGAGAAACCATGACTCGATAACGCTAGACTCCGACAAAGCATATATAAACTGGACGAACCCTCAACTGGGTTAGTCACGATCAATGGTCTATCACAAATCTCAGGTTCCAAACCCAAGTGACAATTAAGTTCATTACAAATGAAAGAATGTGATGCTTCAGTAGCAAACAAAACACGAACTGAAAC